>CM026299.1:244375-374074 GCA_014851415.1 Cnaphalocrocis medinalis | reverse complement strand
TGACATTCATGAGTGTTCTGTGGACCTAACTTAAATAAAGAACTTTTATTTTGCTATCGATAGTATCAATATGACGTAAACTATTTGTAAATAATCGATTATCTTGAGTAAGGATAAGTACACTCACCTGTAATGGAGGCCCAATTTGGGGGAAAGGTTGGCAGCGCACTTATGACTCTACTGGTGTTGCAAGTGTATAGGCGGCAGCAATCGCTTAGCATCAGGTGATCTATCTGCCCATCTGCGGTGAGGTGATGTCTATAACATAAAAAAAAATCTATCGATAGTAGCTAACCAACACTACATAGTACTAACCCGGAAACTGGTAGTGGAAAGCACCATTATCGCGGGCCTTTTTGTCCCTATCCCTTTTTGCGCGTTCCGTGTAAGACAGATAGCGAATGGGTAATAATTGGTCCCAAAACCTTTTTTGTCGGGAGCTTCGGAGTTTAATGCGAATTTGGTCCTTTAACCGGAGATTTCATTTTGCGGGTCATTAGTTTGTTGGCGGTCACGTGTATTATGTGCGGCCATTTTTATTTGATGGGAATGTGTTGGACGATTATTATGGTTGCTCATTAATTGCTCTTTGTAATTAATTCCATTTTTCCCATAGGCACTACATTATATTTTCGGCTTTAATCCATGGCATAAGTGGTTTTAAATTCTGAAAATGACAAGTCGCGCTCTTTTGCAAATGGAGCCTTCATGAGCGACGATACTTTTTATGCGTTCACGCTGTGTCTAGGGTTTATGTCATCGACGGTAAAAGCATCTTGCTTCTAGTATTGGAAAAACATACGATAAGTGTAGAAAGTATACATAAGTAAATTTTTAAGTGATTTTGTTAGTCACCACATTAGGTATCAAATATTTTCACTTTATCTCAAAAACGTAGTATCATAAACAGCTCAGTGCATTGTGAGAGAAAGTGCAAGATAACATTGAAGTTACGAGGTCGCCGCCTTTGTGATAACGTTTACCAAGCACTCGCCGTGAACTCTGCGAGGAAGCGTATACGAAACACTATTAATGATTCGTTAAATATCAGTTAACAGTGGGCATTTATAGCAATATATGTATGTCCTACCTTTGACCTATCTTGCGGTAGCAATATGCATGATTACGTCATTAATTTCTTTATTTAAAAAAAGTATACAAAATTTCGTACAAAAGTCATGTACGTTTGGTTGTGTCGCTTTTTTGACGTGTTTAAAAATAATATTTGTAATTCCTCTATCAGATATCCGCAGGGTTGCCAAATGTACGAATAATCTTGTGAGATCGCCTCCTATGACCAGTCTTTCTGCGTACTTTGGTGGACGATACCCCTTCGTAGCCGATATGACGGGCCGCTGGGACCTCCATGTCGTCACGTTTTAGACTTCATTTGGTCACCCCCAGTTATAAGTGGCCCCTAGTATACGTACTCGTACTAAATTTGATATTCAAAGTACGAGAATTTTGGCATCCCTGGTACGAGGAAAAGTTCAGAATCTGGCAAGGCAACCCTAGATATCCCAAGTGTTTAGGCTGCTTAGCATCATGGTATGAGGTCCGTGTATGAGTTGTTGTAAGTATAAAATTGTAATTAAATTTTGTGTATTGGTTCCAGGTATCTCGACTGGTGATCCTGCACGAGGAAGCGGAAGATGGCAACGCCATGCCCGACCTGGCGCGGCCCGTGCAGGCCGTGTCGCTTGCCGTCAACAATCTTGTCAAAGTGAGTACTGTAATGGTCTTAGTATAGTAGTAGTAGTATCAGCCTATATACTGTCCCACTGCAGGGCAAAGGCCTCCATCATAGAAATCAAGTCATCGCTACTATGATGGGATAAGGCTTAATCACCACGCTTGCCTAATGCGGATTGGTGATCACAACCCGAGCTATGTTCGAAAGTATGTTTCGTAATATATTTTTTTATTGCAAATAGTCTTGCTCTTGATTTTATACTGACCTAGTTGAGATGAAGCCTTTTAGAAAGTAGTACGCTCTTCACCTGAAGGTTCCTAAGTTGTAGCCTTTGGAAAACACTGCTGCAGCTAAACCGTTCCACCCAACGAAGATCTATTCTTCTTTTCTGCAGGTGGGTCACGAAACTAATCGAATCATCAGAACGACGCGATCCTGCTGCGAGCAAGACATGCCCTGGTGCCGTGCACAGGGGTGGAGACCGGGCCGCGACCCATGCTCCAGCCAAGCCTGCCCGACATGCGCCGCGCTGACCCCTACTCAGGACCGCGAGGTGAGGGGACGCCTACGTCACGTTTGATAGTGTCGACGTGACGTCAGCGACCCTGCGGCCGTAGACATGCCATGGTGGCCTTGCACAGGGTGGAGACCGCCGCGACACCTGCTCCAGCAAGCATGTCCGAACATGCTTCCCGCGCTGACCCCTACTCAGGACTCGGCGAGGTGAGTGGGGACGCCTACGGTCACGTTGATAGTGTCGACGTGACCGTCAGCGACGCCTGCGGCGAGACATTCCTGGTTGCCTTGCAGCAGGGTGGAGACCGCCGCGAACCCTGCTCCAGCAAGCCTCCGACATGCTCCGCGCTGACCCCTACTCAGGACCGGGAGAGGTGAGTGGACGCCTACGTCACGTTGATAGTGTCGACGTGACGTCAGCGACCCTGCGGCGAGACATGCCTGGTGCCTTGCACAGGGTGGAGACCGCCGCGACCCTGCTCCAGCAAGCCTCCGACATGCTCCGCGCTGACCCCTACTCAGGACCGGCGAGGTGAGTGGACGCCTACGTCACGTTGATAGTGTCGACGTGACGTCAGCGACCTGCGGCGAGACATGCCTGGTGCCTTGCACAGGGTGGAGACCGCCGCGACCCTGCTCCAGCAAGCCTCCGACATGCTCCGCGCTGACCCCTACTCAGGACCGCGAGGTGAGTGGACGCCTACTCCGTTGATAGTGTCGACGTGACGTCAGCGACCCTGCGGCGAGACATGCCTGGTGCCTTGCACAGGGTGGAGACCGCCGCGACCCTGCTCCAGCAAGCCTCCGACATGCTCCGCGCTGACCCCTACTCAGGACCGGCGAGGTGAGTGGACGCCTACGTCACGTTGATAGTGTCGACGTGACGTCAGCGACCCTGCGGCGAGACATGCCTGGTGCCTTGCACAGGTGGAGACCGCCGCGACCCTGCTCCAGCAAGCCTCCGACATGCTCCGCGCTGACCCCTACTCAGGACCGGCGAGGTGAGTGGACGCCTACGTCACGTTGATAGTGTCGACGTGACGTCAGCGACCCTGCGGCGAGACATGCCTGGTGCCTTGCACAGGGTGGAGACCGCCGCGACCCTGCTCCAGCAAGCCTCCGACATGCTCCGCGCTGACCCCTACTCAGGACCGGCGAGGTGAGTGGGCGCCTACGTCACGTTGATAGTGTCGACGGACGTCAGCGACCCTGCGGCGAGACATGCCTGGTGCCTTGCACAGGGTGGAGACCGCCGCGACCCTGCTCCAGCAAGCCTCCGACATGCTCCGCGCTGACCCCTACTCAGGACCGGCGAGGTGAGTGGACGCCTACGTCACGTTGATAGTGTCGACGGACGTCAGCGACCCTGCGGCGAGACATGCCTGGTGCCTTGCACAGGGTGGAGACCGCCGCGACCCTGCTCCAGCAAGCCTCCGACATGCTCCGCGCTGACCCCTACTCAGGACCGCGAGGTGAGTGGACGCCTACGTCACGTTGATAGTGTCGACGTGACGTCAGCGACCCTGCGGCGAGACATGCCTGGTGCCTTGCACAGGGTGGAGACCGCCGCGACCCTGCTCCAGCAAGCCTCCGACATGCTCCGCGCTGACCCCTACTCAGGACCGGCGAGGTGAGTGGACGCCTACGTCACGTTGATAGTGTCGACGTGACGTCAGCGACCCTGCGGCGAGACATGCCTGGTGCCTTGCACAGGGTGGAGACCGCCGCGACCCTGCTCCAGCAAGCCTCCGACATGCTCCGCGCTGACCCCTACTCAGGACCGGCGAGGTGAGTGGACGCCTACGTCACGTTGATAGTGTCGACGTGACGTCAGCGACCCTGCGGCGAGACATGCCTGGTGCCTTGCACAGGGTGGAGACCGCCGCGACCCTGCTCCAGCAAGCCTCCGACATGCTCCGCGCTGACCCCTACTCAGACCGGCGAGGTGAGTGGACGCCGTCACGTTGATAGTGTCGACGTGACGTCAGCGACCCTGCGGCGAGACATGCCTGGTGCCTTGCACAGGGTGGAGACCGCCGCGACGACCCTGCTCCAGCAAGCCTCCGACATGCTCCGCGCTGACCCCTACTCAGGACCGGCGAGGTGAGTGGACGCCTACGTCACGTTGATAGTGTCCGACGTGACGTCAGCGACCCTGCGGCGAGACATGCCTGGTGCCTTGCACAGGGTGGAGACCGCCGCGACCCTGCTCCAGCAAGCCTCCGACATGCTCCGCGCTGACCCCTACTCAGGACCGGCGAGGTGAGTGGACGCCTACGTCACGTTGATAGTGTCGACGTGACGTCAGCGACGCGATCCTGCGACAAGCACTTGCGCGATGTAACAGACCCCGCCATCTATTGCTACAGGTCTAAGTTCAGTAACGAAACGAAGTGATGGCGGGCCACTAGTATTATTTAATTAAATTCGGAATACAAAGCTTTTAATTAATACCCGTATAATTAAATTGTTGGTATTTTTTCTTACAGAAAAAAGTTGATTGAAGGTTCCAGAGGTATTTTGCAAGGCACGTCAGCTTTACTCCTGTGCTTTGATGAATCTGAAGTTAGGAAGATCGTCAAAGAATGTAAAAAGGTGTGTATTTATCTTTTATTTACTTAGTTCACTCTATGAAACCCTGTAACTTTTAATATTTTGGAACTGATACTCGCCAAAACTGATATATGCCAACGTTCTCGCTGTCCCATACAAATCTGGTCCCAAGGATATTTGACGAGTATGCGTAAAACTGAAGTGCAGTGGGTACATTACCGCAGAACTGACAACCGTTTGGAAACGTAAAGGCCTTGAGTGGAGACCGCGACTCGGTAAGCGTAGTGTTGGACGCCCTGCGACAAGATAGGATGGTGACATTCGAATCGGTGTGAGCTGTATGAGAGTGGCCGAAAATCGGGAGCGGTGGCGTGCATTAGGGGAGACCTATGTCCAGCAGTGGACGAGTATGGGTTGCTGATGATGCGTAACGTATTTCTTCTGGATAACCAACTATTTTGCAAGCCCTGTGTTGGAGTTGAACGTAGTAAGCAGGAAAACCAGGATAAGATAATTAAAATATTTATTTTCAACGACATGATACGCGACTTCCATCACAGACCGAACCAGAGAGCGCAGTCCATAAACTAGACAGTTTACATTTCTCTAAATAGGTTGCGTTTACAATTTTCCAACATGCCGTTGATGCACCGAGCACGAGAACACTCCGCGGGTCCGGGGGCACAACTGACCAATCGGACTTTTATGCTCCTGAGCGACTGAAAATCCGGGCCAGCGCATCAAGGACATTGGCGATATATCTTTTTTGTTACCTAAACTAAGACTCCCTGCTACCCTATAGTTCCCCCTGTACTAGAGTGTCGCTAGCAGTAGTCGCTTGTCCGTAGGTGCTAGACTACCTGGGCGTGGCGGAGGTGATCGACACCATGGAAGACCTGGTGCAGTTCCTCAGGGACATCTCGCCGGCGCTCTCCAGGGCTGCCAGGGAGGTAAGTCTATCTATGTAGAATTGATAAATAATCAGTAATGTGTTACTGTAAAAGCTCGAACTGCAGTAACTCCTAAGATATTCCAGTAAAACCTAAGATCAACCAATGGCTAATGGTAAATGTCCAAAAACTTAATCAATATTTTTGTGATGACGAAACTGACTAAACTCTACTAAACGGAAAAATATTGATGTTAAGGTTATGTTAGAACAGTGACCGGCCAAAAAATCTTGAAATTCTCGTGAGAGTTGTCCCATAACCCTTAAAGTAAATAATTAAGAATTGCTCATTGTTTTATTCATAAAACCAACATCTACCAGCTGGCAGTGGTAAAACCTAGCATATAGTGAACTCGAATGGTAATAGCTCGAAAAAATTTACATATTTTCAGAATTACATTTACCAACTCATGTCGGTAAATCCTAAGACTTACACTTAAATCTTAAGATTTACCGTAGTTCGAGCTTTTACAGTAACAAATGCGTGATAAGGAACATTAAAAGAGATGACGTGGGATGACGTGCGATTGAGGTGGAGAAGACGAATGGTCGAAAACGACGGAAGGTGTAAAGATGTGGTGTAGATTTATTAGATATAAAAATAATATTAGTCCATAGACCTTTCGATATAGCGACAATTTTATTTTAGATTACGAAAGTGGTACATACACACAGGGACTTATGTTTGGAAAATCAACGGCTGTCTTAATACAATAGCAATATATGAGATGTTGATTGCATTTATATATTTATTTATCTCTCCTTAGGTGGCCGCGCGAGCTGCGGAGCTGACGCACCCGCCGCACGCCGAGACCCTCACGCGCTGCCTGGAGAGCGTCAAGCAGCTGGCCCCCGTCCTCATCTGCTCCATGAAGATATACATACACATCCTCACCGAAGGTCAGTATACATAGATCTGCTTGTTTGCATAAAAACTAAAATTATTCTTTTCCCCCAAACTGGGCCTCCGGAGCCCTCGATCACTCGGCAAAACACCCATTCATGCCGAAGCGTGGCTCTCCCATTTATAGTAGTAAGAGTTAGAGTATTCAATAATAAACAGTTTATGGTTATGTTTTTCTTAGTCGTATTATCTAACTGATAGTTAGGAACGCAATCTAACATCAAACGACAATATTTGTATTTACAGTAATAAATGAGACATAAATGGGTAATTCTCAACGAGACTTCATACCGTCGCAGTAACTCACTACCTCTGAAATTGGCGTCAAAGTCTTAAAATTTATCGATAGTAAAGAACGTCTCTTTTATTAAAAAGTATTTTTTAAGTATATTTAAACTTATTAATGTCAATTTAGCAGAAATAAGGATTTAAAGACTCCCATGGTATTGTAGTGACATCTCGATGAGAATTACCCAAATAACAAAGATAGATGTTAATTTATTTTGTGATAAGTGTAAAACTCCATCTTTGATGTAGAATTTGACGCCGTTTGATAAATATTGATATTATAATATCATCATCATAGGCCTTCACATCTTAAACAGATGATTTTATCATCTATTGTAGTATAGGTATTCGCATATTTGTTACAGGTGGCAAGGGTATAGAGGAGGCCGCTGAAAACAGAAACTATCTCGCGCAGCGGATGGCGGATGAAATACACGAAATTATTCGGTAAGTATACATATATACACACACATACACACACAAACACACACACACACAACACACACACCACCCACACACACACACCACACACACACACACACACACACACACACACACACACACACACACACACACACACACACACACACTAACACACACACACACACAGAAATTAAATACTATTTTGATTTTTGATTTGAAGTATTAGAGTTCAATCTACTTTTTTATGTGATAGGTTGCCACCTACTACCCGTGCGGATAAACGCTGGGATTAGAAATGGCGGCGCAACTATTCACCTCTCGCTCGCGCACTATTTGCGTCTTTACTCGCACACGTGGGTACAGACTGACAAAAAAAAAGCTGCGTTTTAATAAAAAATTGTGACCTAGTTTTTCCGTGGTTTTGAACCTTTCGTTAGTCTTGTCATATTTTGTTAGAAAGGTACGTTATTCCTCATTACTATAGGCTATGTATGTACCACGGGCGAAGCCGGGGCGGACCGCTAATAAATTTATATTTTTGTGAGAACAAATTCGTTTATAAATGCGATAATTATAAATTATTATTTATTTATAGAATTTCTTTTTAGGAAAAATGAATTTATCGCAATCTGAATTATTTTCATAGATTTTTTACAAAAATACAGTAAAAAATACTACTTACAAAATAATAAAACCTATAAAACATACTTATATATTATTTGAATTAATAAAATAACAAACATTTTCAATGCTAACGATATTTCTACGATTTTTCAGTTTACTTATATTTAATTATAATTTACGTACTTAGTATGCTGACGGTACCGACTCGTCGGTCCGCCATTTCTAATCCCAGCGTTTATCCGCACGGGTAGTACCAGGATACCCGCAACACCTTTGAAAAAGATTATTTAATTAAACACCTGAACTGTTCACCAACACACTATTTATTGTACTGCACATACGAACACAATATAAAGTTATTGTCACTTGCGTACAGTCCGTAAATGACTTAGAAAACAGTTTAAATAAAAAGAGCGACCACAACGTTCAGAATCTGAGACGGAAGAGAGCGAGAGAGCAATAATTGTTTTTTAAGTTACAATATAAAAGTTAGACATAGGAAATACTAAACAACCTTAGCCGTAGCAACACACGCATCGTCTTCAACTGTGCGTTTCTCCAGAAACTTTCTGCCTCATACCACAAAACTATGGAATGAACTGTCACCTGCATTATTTCCGGACCGATACGACCTGCAAACCTTCAAAAAGCGAGCGTATTCTTTCTTGAAAGATCGGCAGCGCACTTGTGACGCCTCTGGTGTTGCGGGCGTCCATGGGCGGCGGTAATTGCTTACCATCAGGTGATTCGTCTTTTTTTATGTGATAGGTGGCAGACGAGCAGACGGATCACCCATGGCAAGCAATGGCCGCCGCCCATGGCCACCTGCAACACCAGTAGAGTAACAAGTGCGCTGCCAACCTTCAACTCCCTTTCCCCGCGATATGGTCTCTGGTACCCTCAATCACTCGGTGAAACACAGCGCTGGAGTTCCCTCACGCCGGTCTTCTGTGGGGCAATGGTACTACTCCAGTCGAGCCGGCTGATTTATACCTATAGTCTATTTCAATTATGATGTCCCTTTGGAAAGATGTCAAAAGTTCAGTACTAGGGAAGTACTCTTAGAAATCGATATTCAGCGGCATCGATTATCGATTTGTAACCAATTTTTACCCTGTTTATAATACTAAATTGGATAATGAGTCTGTACATCGCTCGTTTGCTTCGATACCTACTATAATTTGTAATCTTAGTTTACTAAGAAAAGTTTGTTTCTCAATAAGTGAATAACCTTTGTAATTCTAATGAGAAATAATAAAGTTCTTTAACCATAACCATATTTGTAACCAATTTTAATCAAAGTAATTTTCAACAACTAAGGTTTTTTTAGAGATTGTCGAAAGAACACTTTCAGACTTTATTTGGCATTACAAACAAAACAATAAACGACACTCAACAACAAAACAACAAAACAACAAACTAACCGTACGTCTTATTGTATAGTCCGCGGCATCTAACAATAGCGATGACCGTTAGTTTGCGCACTTGTAGAACAGATGAATTTCTACTGAAATTGGTTTCTGCGCACTCAAGGTCATCATCGCTATTGTTTCATGCTGCAAACTTAGTCGTAGGCTTTTCTGCACTCTCCTCGTAGTGATTGAAGTGACACTCAAAATGGCAGATGATGATTGAACACGATTTTTTTTAAATCGGCAAATATAGAATTTTGTATCTCTGGAACATGCCGAATACTTGAGGTGCGTCACTATGTTCAAAAAGTCAATCACAAACCATAGTACGTAACCGCAATCGCGCAAAAATAACTATTGTTTTATTTTGAAGTTTACATTATTTTGAGCATTATATTCAAAAACAATATGTTAATTTTGCTTGTGAATCAATTGTAAGGATGTTTTTGGATTATTGTATAATTTTCAAATGACTATTAACTACCAAATACAAAAAGGGACTTCATAATTGAATGTATTGAAACAGACTATAATTGTAGGGTATTTTTGTATAATTGTATATTTTCCTCATGACGATTTACTACCAAGTACGAAAAGATATAATATTTGATTTGATCTATAGATCTCGCGCGTTACTTACACGTAACGTGCAGAGTTACGTTCTTCGAAATGTCCAGGGGGACATCATAATTGAAACAGACTATAAAGGCTCTCCCACGGTTGCCGTACATTTTCGGTAAAATGAAGTTGTTTTTGGAAACAGTACTTCAACCGGCATTTCTACGTTGATCTGTCTATATTTTAACCCTTATCTCAAGTGATTAAGGCACAAATAGTAATTATATTTGTCCGTCAGTGTTTTACAGTTGACGTCATACATCGAGGACGGCGGCGAGAAAGATAACATCGCGGTGCTGAAGGCTTTGCAAATGCAAATACATTCGAAGATCGGCGCTGCGCACGAGTTTCTCAATGTAAGTGACGATAAAAAATGGTTTTTGTACTGTGACCAATTTCACACGATTTGTTTGATGTTTGATTTACTGACAGCACTCTTTGCTTGTATTCCTAATATTCGTTTAGTAGTGTAGTATATTTTTATGGACAAAGTGTGTGCGGAACTGCGGACACATGTCCATAAAAATATTTCCTCTCATCTTATGGACAATTTCGGGTAATGATGAATGATGATGAAAATGATTGAATGACAAGAGATGTCACTTACCATTTTGAAACTTCCACGTTTCTTTTCTTTTCACATGCAATTTATGCCTTTAATTCTTCGTTAATACCAAATCTCGACGGCCTCCAATCTCCTTCGTGTCAGTGTCCACGTCTCATATCCGTATAGAGCAATGCTCTTGATGTATAGTTTTATTAGTTTTTGTTAATTTTATAATAATGGGTGGAAGGAAAAGTGAGACAGATAGGAGAGGACGAAGATCACTTTTGTCTTTCCCAAAAAAAAATACAGAACAGAGACCGATGGAGAAGTTTGGGAGAGGTCTTTTCCTAGCAGTGGGACAGCTTAGGCTAAAAAGGAAAGAAAAAGAAAGAAATATTGCTAATATGTATAGTTAGAACTGACAGCCGTCGGAGCCGTAAAGTCCTCGAGTGGAGATCGCGACTCGGTAAGCGTAGTGTTGGACGCTGTGACAAGATGGGATGATGACATTCGAAATCTGGCTGGTGTGGGCTGGATGAGAGTGGCCGAAAATCAGGAGCAGTGGCGTGCATTAGGGAAGACCTATGTCCAGCGGTGGACGAGTGTGGGTTGCTGATGATGATGTATGTATATACTCTGATTCATAATCATGTAAAGTAAACTGACAGATGAAAATGACAAGTTTCTATGCATTTTGACATTTTGCATGTGTCAAATTGAGTGATAATGTATGGGGATGACACATTGACATCTGTCAGTTTACTTTACATGATTATGAATTAGAGTACATATAGTAGTGATATAGTCGTGTGTGTGGCGCAGGACCCGGAGGCGCTCCGCAACAGCTCGGGCGAGCGAGCATTACGGGCCGTATTGACGTCCGCGCAGCGCGCCGGCGACCACCTTGCGCCCGCGCATGCTCTCGCCGTGCGCGCGCTCGCCAGGTAACCAGAGTCCTTTGATCTAACACAGGTCCAACTTCAACGGCATTGTTGTTTTTTTTTTTTTTTTTTTTTTTTTTATGTTATAGGTAGAAGACGAGCAGGCGGATCACCTGATGGTAAGCAATTGCCGCCGCCCATGGACACATGCAACACCAGTTACTGACATCTCACATAAAACATAACCAATCATCTTGTAGGTTCTAATGTAGGTTCTACAGTAAGCTATCTAGCGGATTTTTCATACGTGGTAGTCAAAAATTTGAAACATTAGATATGCCCTGACACCTAAAAACGAGGTAATATTTTGATGACATGTGTGCGTGACGACTGCTGACGCTTCCGTACTTTTACACGGAATTGTAAACCATTGACAGATGAGATGTAATCAAATGAGTTATGAATACTAAAGCGGGTCAAAGTATATTGGTCATTGTGGCGGTACTGAGATAATGCTGTTGTCTCTTTTTGCCTTACATTAATTGCCAATACTACTCTCTCTGTCACGCGCTGTCAGACCAGACTAATGTTTTGTCAACAAAATAAAATAAATTAAATCATTGTTGAAATCTAAATACTTACGAGTGAAATGTTACACAGATTCTTCAACTTTATTTGAGTTTGTAGTATTTTTCCTGCACAACAAAAAGGCACAGGAAAGCATTTTAGTGATTTTTCCTTTTAAAAATCCAAGCATCTGTAACATGTCACTTTCACAGTGTCCAAATGACAACTAACCTCAGTATAAGCGGCACTAGGGGCTTTGAGGTTGGACTCATATCGGCGCGGTCAAAGTATGGTGTGGGCATATCTACGATATAAATCTTTGTTCATTGGCATGAGATTAAATCCAAGTCATACTAATGTGACATTTAAATTACAGATCTGGTGGAATAAACGCAGACCATCTCTGCGACGAGAGACAATATGGCCACGGCCGAGAAGCTAAGGTAACTTTTTTTATATTTACTCTATCGCATTATACATCTTTTAAGTTTTATTTGTACTAAATAGTAGAGCCACGCTTGAAGCCAGGCATGAATGGGCCGGCTCGACCAGGGCGATGATACCACGGCCTCTCAGATGATCGACGTAAAGCAACGTTGTGTTTCGCTAAGTGAGGCCCAATAGTGAAGCGAGACTGGTGTTGTGGATGTCTATGGGCAGCAGCAATCGCTTACCATCAGGTGTTCAGTCTGCTCGTCTTGCCACCAATCAACAAGAAAAAAATAGTTTGTAAAATTAAATTATTTAGAATATGTAATATATAATGCAACAAGAACTCAAGAAATTAATTGATGGCGCCACTGCGGTATACGTCATAGAGTATGGTATCCCCATTACTTATAATAATAGTTCCTTAAGAAAAATCAAGACTTTATTGACAGAGTATAAAGTATCAAATTTTCTTTTTACAATGTGAACTTTACAGGCTCTGAACTTGGCGGCAGACCTTCGCAAGCAACTCAACGAAGTGGACATGGTGGTTAACGAAGGCGTGCGAGCTGCCGAGAAGCAAGGAGGCAAGACCATGCAAGCCAGGTGAGTTATCATCATCGTCATCAGCCTGTTGCAGTCCACTGCTGGACATAGGCCTCTGCCAATGGTCGCCACTCTAATCGACTTTTCGCTCCTCGCATTCAGCTTTTGCCAGCTATTTTGAGCAGATCGTCACTCCATACATATACTTTTACTCCAAAACTCGTTCGGCTTTACACTGGGTTTTTATGAGGCCGGAGTGAATGGGTCTGCTCGACCAGAGTGATACCATCGTATCACGGTCGAGCCGGCCCTTTCATGCCGGAGCGAGATTTTTTTTTGATCTAGAGTGAATAGGCTACTTCTGGGTAAGCCCGCTTCATCGTAGGCTTCTTCCCAACTCTATGATTCAGTTGCAATCCCATCATAGTAGCGACGACTTGACTTCTACGGTGGAGGCCTTTGCCCTGATGTGGCATATCTATATACTGTACTAGTGGCCCGCCCTCACTTCGTTTCGAGATTTTCCATTCGTCTCAGAAGCAATAGATAACGCTGGGCGTTTATTGCATCGTGCCAGTGCATAGTATTTTGATTTTTGGTTTGTGTATAAGGTTTGTTGATGTCTGTATTTCCCTCTTTATAAATGGTATAGATATAGGCTGTTAGTTTATGTCGTAATGTTGCATAATGTTGTGTGTTCTCAGGCTGGAGACAGGCGCACAAGTGGCTGCTGCACCCGGCGGCGGAGCCGGCCACGCGCGTTGAAGGGCAGAAGGCCATCAACAGCATCGTGGCGCAGGGGCAGCGGGTGAGTACCAGCACACACACTCCTGCTCACACTTGATCATAGGAACACTTGATGCTGCGAAGAAACAGGAAAAATGTCAAAACATTGACACTTGTAAAATATTTTAGCAAAACTGCATAAACATTTTATTCCCTAAAAGATTCGATTCCCGGCCAAGTAAATTAAGGAAACTACATTTTCTAAGTTTTCTTGCTGTTCTGAGTTGACGCCCCCAGTTAATTATGGTCACCTGGTACTCATAGTACAAGGGTTGCCCTAGTTTGAGACCAGGTTGATTGGTGTGATTGTCTGGCGCATTTATTTAATTATTTTATTTATTTATTTTAGCAACTTATTCCAACTAAAAACCGGCGTGAAGCAGCTCCTGTGCTGTGTTTCGCCGAGTGAAATGAGGGTACCGGAGGCCCATCGGGGGGGAAGGGGATAAAAGGTTAGCAGCGCACTTGTGACTCCACTAGTGTTGCATGTATCCATGGGCGGCGGTAATTGCTTACCATCAGGTGATCCGCCTGCTCGTCTGCTACCTATCACATAAAAAAAAAACTTCAGATTAACTTATTAATAGATGACACGACCTTACATCTTACCATCAGGTGAGATTGCAGCCAAATGTCTGGCTATACTAAAAAACAATCTTATATCGCAGATCGCGGACGGCTTACAAGGCCGTGAAAAGGCAGAGATTCTACAGTTGTGCTCTGAAGTCCAACGGCTCTCAGACAAGCTTGCCGACCTGTGCATGAGTGGGAGAGGAGACTCCGAGGAGGCGAGAGCTATCACCAGGTGAGTTAATGATATTTGTCTGCTTAGATTGTGCATATCAGTTCAAAAATTTTTTTCACTTCGTCTCGACTAACAGGGCTAATTAAGTTATAATAGGCGTCACGAATTATTTTTAATTTGTTATGCCTTCGTAAGATTCCTAAATCGCAAAAACATTGGTAAAATATTTACTTTGATATCTTATTTAAACGAATTTCATAATCTCAGTTTTGAACTTGATCGAAAACGTTCCATATAAAATCCCTACATAATCGTGACGTCACCGATATGGATTTTCTACGCGTGGCGTATGCATTTTGTATGAAAGCTATGTGAAATGTTTCGTTTAGACAGCTACCAATGACTATCCAATGATAACTGATTTTTTGGATAATTTAACACTTTAAATCGACTTTCAACGTCCGCATTTCGACGATCATACAGACAGATACACGAAATATTTTTAAATTTTAACTAGCACAGAGTTATTTTCGCCCTACGAGACGCCCTGTATACAGGGTGTATCTGTAAACATTTACATCCCTTTAACCACGTGATCTACTATCCATTCTGAACAACATTTGTTCTATGACTTGAAAATTCGCATAAAAAAAAAACCATATTCCCATACAAAGTCGGTCACGTGACTTGGTCATTTTGTATGGGGAGTCGATAAATTTTTCGATGAATTTCGAAAACTCATAGAACAAATGTTATTCAGAATGGTTGATAGAAACCTAAGGTTAAAGGGATGTAAATGTTCACAGTTTTAACTGTGGGAGAGCCACGCTTCGGCATGAATGGGCCGGCTCGACCGGAGTGATACCACTGCCTCACAGAAAACCGGCGTGAAGCAGCCCCTGTGCTGTGTTTCGCCGAGTGAGTGAGGGTACCGGAGGCCCACCCGGGGGGAAGGGGATAAAAGGTTGGCAGCGCACTTGTAACTCCACTGGTGTTGCAAGTGTCCATGAGCGGCGGCAAATTGCTTACCATCAGGTGATCCGCCTGCTCGTCTGCTACCTATCACATAAAAAAAAAACACATACATCCTGTATTGTGACTGAACGTCTGTCTGTGTGTCGCAGACAGCTGACGGACAAGCTGCACGAGCTGAAGCGCTGCATGGAGCGCTGCGTGGTGAACCGCGTGGTGGAGGACTTCATCGACGTGGCCGCGCCGCTGCGGCACTTCTCCGACGCCGTCAACGCGCCCGAAGGTTACTAACATACACCTTCACCACGTGTTCTATCAGCCATCCTGAACAACATTTGTTCAACGACTTTTCCAAATTCTTAGAAAAAATTTTCAACTCCCCATACAAAATGACCAAGTCACGTGACCAACTTTGTATGGAAAGATGAAATTTTCAAAAGTCATCGAACAAATGTTGTTGAGGATGGTTGGTAGAACACGTGGTTAAAGGGATGTAAATGTTCACAGATACACCCTGTAAAAAAACTAGCCAAGTCTCGATGGAGCTGTACTCCATCGAGACTTGGCTAGTTTTTTTTTCAGAATGTTTTTGGTGGGATTTTAAGTTTTCCATTTTGTAAAATGAGTGACGCAAAAAGAAAAAAAAAATTTAATGACGGTCATTAAAGCACAAAAACATGAGTAAAGCTGTACAAATTTAAATTTGGAATTCCTTACCATAAAAAGAGATAAATCGTGATTAAAGTGGCCAGTACGAAAAACGCTAATTTCATATGTAAGGACCTAAATATTGGCGAGTTTCGAATCCTTGCATACAACTACTAAAATGGGGGGTTAGAAAGGGGCAAAGATAAATTACTATATACTCTCCATCCCTTCAACTATCTCTACTTAAAAAAATACTTTAATCCGTCGCTCCGTTTTGCCGTAAAAGAAAGACAAACATACAGGCAGATGCATTTTCCCATTTATAATATTAGTATGGATTGCTATTAAATGGGTTTGCACTAGACCTCATCTCACCTGGTAGAGAGTGACATTGAGGTCTTAGATGTAGCGTGCTTTCCCAGAAGAAGCCTATTCACTCTCGACTTAAAGCTACCCAAATTGTAGCTCTCTGGGAATATAGAAGCCGGCAAGTTGTTCCATTTCTTAGCAGTTCGTACCAAGATAGAAGAGGCGAAATGCTTAGTACGAGCTGGTGGAACTTCCACAGTGTAAGGGTGGATTCTTTTCCTTCATATTGAAGAGTGAAGTGAACTAAGACTTAGGAATTTGAAGTAAAGCGTGTACGCAGGAACTCCCGGGCGCGACAGCAACTTCCACGAGAAGGCCGCCGCGTTGGCTGCCTTCAGCCAGCGCTGCTGCGCCGCCGCCGGCATGGTGGCAGCCGGCGACCACACCAAGCGCCTGGCAGACCAGCTCACGCACCACGCGCACCAGGTCAGTGTCACTCAAGGAACATAGGGTGGCGGCCTCGATGCGTTGGCTGCCTTCAGCCAGCGCTGCTGCGCCGCCGCCGGCATGGTGGCAGCCGGCGACCACACCAAGCGCCTGGCAGACCAGCTTACGCACCATGCGCACCAGGTCAGTGTCACTCAGGGAACATAGGGTGGCGGCCTCGATGCGTTGGCTGCCTTCAGCCAGCGCTGCTGCGCCGCCGCCGGCATGGTGGCAGCCGGCGACCACACCAAGCGCCTGGCCGACCAGCTCACGCACCACGCGCACCAGGTCAGTGTCACACAAGGAACATAGGGTGGCGGCCTCGATGGCGCAGTGGCTAAGGTGTTCCCCCGAAACGCGAAAGGTCCCGGGTTCGATTCCCTGTCAAGACAATGTTGTGTTCTGGGTTGAAGCCCCCAGTTAATTATCGTCATCCGGTACTCATAGTACAGGGGTTGCCCTAGTTTGAGATCAGGTTAATTGGTGTGATTGTCTGGCTTCTATAAAATAACGCAAGTCTTAACGGGCGGCTTTTGCTCTATTGCCAAAAAATCTCAAATGACTAGTGGCTCGCCCTCACTTCGCTTCGGGATCGTAATTCAGAAATGAACCAATAGATGGCGCTGTGTCCAATTACATCGCGCATGAGTTTCGTGTTTTCGGTTCACCTATAAGCCTTGTCGTTGTCTATTGAAGTTATCTCATTATAAATAGTATAGATTTTCGTCAGCTTCTTTATTGCTGAAGTATGATGATGAATGGTAACCGCTGCTTATGGACATCAATATTTTTTCGCAGATTTATACTGATTTTCGTTGCAGGTGGAGAAATTGTCACCGCAACTCATAGCCGCCGGAAAGATTCGACTGCTGTACCCAGACAGCAAGGTATTGTTAAACATTCAATTTTGATAGTTTTCCTTAAATTTTTTTTACCTAAAATGTTTTCTTTTACTTTTGTACAAAAGATAAATAATAGTTCAGAGCAATGGAAACAAATTTAGACTCAGCTTATATCTCACTTGTTAGGTGGCAGAAGAACACTTTAACAACCTAAAAGGCCAGTACGCGGAGGCTGTCCTGGCCGTCCGTGACCTTTGCGACCAGGCCGTCGACCCGCTGGACTTCGTCAGGACCGCTGGTGAGTAATGTTCAAATGGGACATAATACTTTGATGTGTTTACTTTTGAAAGATATGTACACGCATGGGCGTACCCAGTTTCTGGGCCAGAGGGGGGCAAATCAGATTTGTTACAAGCTTGCTTATCTATAAAGAAAAAAAAAACTAACGTCGTACGGGCCCAGACAGAAATCACAATAGAAAATCGATTGTTTTTGCCTCGCATGTCACACTTTTGGGTCTTACGACGCGACGTTAAAATGGATATGTTTTTATATAAAGTCTTTAACTAGGTATCTAGGTCTAGGGGACCGTTCAATTATTACGCAAGCATCGATGGGGGGAGGGGGGTCTTGGCACTGCTTACTTTTGATAATTTTCATCAGATTTCAGGAAGAGAAAGTATATTTTATCGCCAATTTTTGGTGGGAGGGGAGGGGGGTTAAATTTCCCAAAGAATCTGCTTACGTAATACTGATGTTAAGCGAGCGAGACACCTGCAACAACAGTAAAGTACTAGTGCGCTGCCGACCTTTGACCCCTTTCCCCCAAATGGTTTTTTACATTTCTATCGATAAAAGTACTAGATAAGTTAAATTAGTATGGACTTCAACATGAAGGGGGAGGGGGCTGCCCTCATCTCCCCCCCCCCCCCTCTCCTGGGTACGCCCATGTGTACACGACTTATTATGTTTGTAGGCGAGCTGATGCAGAAACACACGTACCTGTGCGAAGAGGCAATCCGCAATAACGATTCCCAGAAGATGGTCGATAATACGTCTGCCATTGCCAGGTATGTCTTTAGTTTTAGTTAAAAAGTAGTTATAAATTTTGGTTTAGGTTAGATTCTTTTGGTTCAAGACGGCACGCGACAAAAACCGATAAAACAAGACGAGGTTACGAAACAGTTCAATATTAAGTGACAGCTAATCGAGGTCAAGGGTTTCGATTTCGATTTTCCCAGCTAATCGAAGATTTTTCCCTCGCAAGAAGATATCCCGAAAAAAAAAGCGGTAATCTGTTGGAGCAGGGTCTGGGGGTACGGAGGATGTCTTAGACATTCCAATTGAAGCTCTTCTAATGGGATTCCACAGGCAAAGCTTTTTACAGATGGCGCTGGCAGCTATCCAGACATGTCAAACGTTGTTGTGGCGATTTTTTTTTATTTTCTATTAAATAATTAGCAAATATTGTGTGTTTAGTTTATTTTTAAATTTAAGATGTATTCTAATTGGAAAGTGCTATATTAAAGAAGAGTTAAAAATTTTTTTCTTTTTATAGCTCTTTCCCACTTTTATGAAAATGAATGTATTTTAGGAAAAGGTGATTACATTACATTTCATTCATTTATTCATAAACAGCCTGGTACTGAACACAGTGTCATATTAGGGTCTTAATAAAAAAACCTGATTAGGAATCATGAACATGATTGTTTAAAATTGACAGTTGACAGTGTCCGGATCGACGATGCGCCATCTGACGGGATAAATTCTTAGTGTATTTGGTAGCCGTCTATTGTGCAGTGTGTGGTCTAGTGTTGCCAAAGTCAAATATTATTTATTTGCATAGGCTTGTACACAACACTTACAAATCGTCGTACGTAAATAAAATATTTAAAAATAATGTAAATAATTTAAATGAAATTAAATCTATATCTTGATACATAAGATATACTAAAAAATAAATAGACATAATGCGATTCTACCACGGGAATCGGAAAGTTGATTCTGACGAGAAGATCCGACAAGAAACTCGCCAGTTACTCTTTTTGATCGCCAACCAAACCACCGTTGTCGTGAAGCAGCAGTATCGTGGTGCAATTTACCAGCTTAGGTTATTTAGCCGCTAGCTTTTCCATCATGGTTTTGCAATCGCTGACAATAGACATCAGCCGTAATAGTTTGGCCAGGTTTGAGATAAATTTTAATGTTAAATAGCCTTCAATTCTTCATTATTAACTTTAGTCTCAGACCTTGACCACGAGGCCTGTTCTGCAGGTCGAAGTTTCTAGAACGAACACGTAGGAACCAAAAACTAACTGTTTTCTTTTGCAACACGACCGCCTTACATATTATTCACCCTTCGAGTCGTTTCCGCAGTAATAGTGCTACGGCGGAACTCGTACTCGTAAATAATGCGGTATTTTAAGTTTTCCATTTTGTATAATGAGTGACGCAAACAAAAAAAAGAGAAAAAAAAACAAATGAATGACGATCATCAAAGTACAAATACATGAGTAAATAGCTGTATAAATTTGAATATGGATTTCCTTTTTAAAGACGAGAAAATCGTGATTAAAGTGGCCAGCACGAAAAGCGCCAATTGGGTATTTGACAAAATTTTTTTTATGTGTTTAATCAAAAGACGCCTCAATTTAAGAAACATCGTTGAAAGAATCACTTGATTCTCATTTGGAATATGTAAGGACCTAATAAATTGGCGAGTTTCGAAGCCTTCTTCAGTACCACCGCTCCGTTTTTAGGTAGACGCTTCCATCGTTGCCATCTATCTTAATGGTAACATGTGTTTAGGCTCGCGAACCGCGTGCTGCTGGTGGGCGGCGCCGAGCGAGACAACACCGAGGACGCGGAGTTCGCGCGCGCGTTGACCGCCGCCCACGCGCGGCTGCAGGCCGCCATCCCGCCCGCCGTGCACCGCGCCAAGGCCGTCGCGCTGGGGGACGCCGCCCACGCGCCGCGCTGGCGCCAGGCCAACGCCGAGGTGAGACACGAGGCAGGCCGCCATCCCGCCCGCCTGCACCGCGCCAAGGCCGTCGCGCTGGGGGACGCCCGCCCAGGCCCCCGCGCTGGCGCCAGGCCAACGCCGCGGTGAGGCACGAGGCAGGCCGCCATCCCGCCCGCCTGCACCGCGCCAAGGCCGTCGCGCTGGGGGACGCCGCCCACGCGCCGCGCTGGCGCCAGGCCAACGCCGAGGTGAGACACGAGGCAGGCCGCCATCCCGCCCGCCTGCACCGCGCCAAGGCCGTCGCGCTGGGGGACGCCGCCCAGGCCCCGCGCTGGCGCCAGGCCAACGCCGAGGTGAGACACGAGGCAGGCCGCCGTCCCGCCCGCCTGCACCGCGCCAAGGCCGTCGCGCTGGGGGACGCCGCCCAGGCCCCGCGCTGGCGCCAGGCCAACGCCGAGGTGAGACACGAGGCAGGCCGCCGTCCCGCCCGCCTGCACCGCGCCAAGGCCGTCGCGCTGGGGGACGCCGCCCACGCGCCGCGCTGGCGCCAGGCCAACGCCGAGGTGAGACACGAGGCAGGCCGCCGTCCCGCCCGCCTGCACCCGCCAGGCCGACGCCGAGGTGAGGCACGCGCCTGCAGGCCGCCATCCCGCCCGCCTGCACCCGCCAGGCCGACGCCGAGGTGAGACACAAGCGCCTGCAGGCCGCCATCCCGCCCGCCTGCACCCGCCAGGCCGACGCCGAAGTGAGACACAAGCGCCTGCAGGCCGCCATCCCGCCCGCCTGCACCCGCCAGGCCGACGCCGAGGTGAGGCACGCGCCTGCAGGCCGCCAAATCAAATACCTCTTTGGTTTTCCCAGGGGAAACCATCATAACCTTCGCCTTGTCACATATGGGGAACAAGTTAACACCACCAGTGTGAGCCTCTTCCCAAACCAAAACCCTTGGGGTGTCCATATCAGCGCAATTGCGGTTGGATACCCCATCGAGAGGACTGGACCGTACCGCTAATCGCGGGTGTTTTACGACAATGGTTTTCCCACAATGGGTTGCATTGCTAATTGCACGATCTACCAGGAAACCTAGTAGTATTTTCCCTCGCGGACTTGTGGCACTGAGCAAGCCTCTCCTCAGTAGAGGGTATGCTCACATACTCCGAAAGCCCGATTAGTCGCCTCTTACGGTAATACCTTGGCAGAATTCTTAACGTCACAGCCACAGGGCACACTAAAATCCCTGCTTATACTTTCACGAAACGTCGAAACTTCTCCCCGAATAGGACGTGAAACACCACAGCCGAAGCGACTCGCGCTCGGGCAATTCCACATCAATCAAACTCCTTCCTAATGTTAAGGCTTTTGTTTGCAAACGCACGCAACCGTCGAAAAACTTCTGCAGAGTTGACCATCTCTTGATGGTATACTGGTCCTATCTCGTTCCCGTTCCAGTCATTCAGCATCTGTTACCGTTTCTCTTCATACAGCTGACATTTTACCCACAGCGCTTGGTCCCGAGTTTCATCAGCTACCAATAAGATTATTTGAAAGTGAAATTTGAAACTGGTTCCAGATAATCAACGCAGCAGGCGAGGTAGAGACCGCCCTCGGCCGTCACTACGCGCCGCCGCCGCCGCCGCCCGCGCTGCCCGAGGCGCTGAGCCAGCTGCACGTGGGGGCTGCCACGGCGCCCCCGCGGCCCCCGCCGCCCGCGCCCGCGCAGGCGCCGCCCAGGCCTCCGCCCCCGGACACTGATGACGAGGGGGAGGACATCTTCCGGAGACAGCCGCATCCTAGTCAGCCTATACTGGTGAGTCTACGACTTATACTTTCGCATTGCATTTTTTTATAGTGAGGACAATCAAGATGACCTCACTCCGCCTGATGGTAAGCCGTAATCCAAATATGAGGTTGACAGGCACAAAAGAACTAACTAACTAATTACCTATTGAGACTGTGATCCTCACATTGAAAGCCTGCAGAGTTGCCGTTTCACGCCCCGCCTAAAAACCCATGATTGTAAGAAGGACGATTTTACAGATAATTTATTTATTTTGCATGTCAAATGGTACGTACAGCCACACATCAAAGTATGCAAAACTATCAAATTTCTTCAATCGACTCTCATCTTAATGTCAAACGCATTAGGTTTAATATCAATTGAGGAAATTTGACAGGTTGAAGTAACCTGATGTATGCCTGCCTGTACATAAAGTCTTAAATTAGTATAGTCCAGTACTTTATTACACATGACACCCAGTAGGGTATGGTTGGTTGACCTATGTATTTCTACTTTCATTTGTAATTTTGCGTTGTCTCCTCATATCACTTAATGTGACCACTGGAATCAGCGTGGCGGTGGCCTACTCCGGCAACCATAACAATCAAATACACGATACGACAGTCAAAGACACAAGTCAAATGAATAAGTTTGAGTACATAGTAGAATATTTACAGTATGACAACTTGTCGGAGGTGTTCTAAATTTTCAAAATTACTTTTTTTATTGCTAGGTGGCAGCACACAACCTGCACAAGGCGGTTCGCGAGTGGTCGTCGAAGGACAACGAGATCATCGCGGCCGCCAAGCGCATGGCCATCCTCATGGCGCGCCTGTCCGAGCTGGTCCGCTCCGACTCCAAGGGTGAGTCACATCCACCTCCCGTGGTATCACAGCGACAGCGCCGGGGACACCGGCCCATCGCGGCCGCCGAGCGCATGGCCATCCTCATGGCGCGCCTGTCCGAGCTGGTCCGCTCCGACTCCAAGGGTGAGTCACATCCACCTCCCGTGGTATCACAGCGACAGCGCCGGGGACACCGGCCCATCGCGGCCGCCGGAGCGCATGGCCATCCTCATGGCGCGCCTGTCCGAGCTGGTCCGCTCCGACTCCAAGGGTGAGTCACATCCACCTCCCGTGGTATCACAGCGACAGCGCCGGGGACACCGGCCCATCGCGGCCGCCGAGCGCATGGCCATCCTCATGGCGCGCCTGTCCGAGCTGGTCCGCTCCGACTCCAAGGGTGAGTCACATCCACCTCCCGTGGTATCACAGCGACAGCGCCGGGGACACCGGCCCATCGCGGCCGCCGAGCGCATGGCCATCCTCATGGCGCGCCTGTCCGAGCTGGTCCGCTCCGACTCCAAGGGTGAGTCACATCCACCTCCCGTGGTATCACAGAGACAGTGCCGGGGACAACGGACCAACGCGGCCGCCAAATGAGACATCACATCCACCACTCTCGTACCTCAAGTGTCACACAGTACAGTGTCAGTAATATACAGTAGGGTATAGATACAGGTTCCTCCACCAGCCCATGGAGGACCATAAAGCCCAGGAAGGATCCTACCGTCTCGGCATACGGAACGAATCATGGGAGACGCTCACCAGGTACTTGCTAAGCGCTGTTTCCCTATAAAGTCTGTCTGTGTCCCATCTCAATGTCACTTCTCCCCAAATGGGGCGTGAAACACCACAGCACAAGCGACTCGCGCTCGGGGAGTTCCACATCAATCAAACTTCTTCCTTATGTTGTGCAAACGCACGCAACCGTATATATAGCAGGGTAATTAAAATCACTCGGTGCAGGGTTGCCAGGCGCATGAGAAATCTCGTATAATATATCAATACAGTAGTAAATTTTATTGATGGCGCCACTGCTTGGCGTTAAATTAATTGTTGGCTTCTGCCATAGGGTAACGCCATTGGTTATAAAAAATGGGAACTCTGTTGCCCAAATCCGTTTTCAAGACTTTCTTGACGCATTATGTCGGTACGACATTTGCAGTCTCTGTACGAGATACGAGAAAATTACAAGTAAATGTTCGTCATCTGGCAACCCCAGCTTGCCGAGTTTTTAACCTACTCTTAACCTTGGATTATATTAAGTTGGTGGTCACTTTTGATGCGTGCACAGTCACGGTACCGTCGGGTCAATGTTTGGGGGAAGAGATGGTAAATGTTTATCGATATACCCTGTATCATATTAATATGCCTTAATAAAACTAATTGTTATGTAAAATATGCTTACTAAAACTGTATAAAACGCTTTGTAACTATGTATAAAGACAAATTTAATTCATACTGCACTTATCATCCTTGCACTGAACTTGCATCAATAAATTACGAAAATCAAATTATTGCGGGCTATCGCGTGTGATAAATCCGGTAGATGGCGTATTGTTGTAATGAGGTCCAACATCAACGTCATTACCTACGTGAGTTGTCGACATTTTACTAAACAACCAATGACGTTGAATTTGGACCTCAGTCTAAAAGTACGCCATCTAACGGGGTTTTCAAACACGATATGAAGATTTACTTTGCCCATAATGGTAATACATAATGACAAAATTCGTTGATGCAAGTTCTAATATGTAAAATGCTACCATTTGTATCCTCATTGTGTATATCTGTCTATTGCTTTCTTTCGGACGCTAGAAGTCGCTATGAATCTAAGCGGTAAGTGCCTTTTGTGTTATAAAGCTACTTTATTTATTGTCTATGCGCCAATTCATCCAATATTTGCAATATTAATAACTGCCAATAAATATTTTATTAGCAGTAAATTGTGTACTAATTGGTATGGTAAATCTATGTACGAGATACTTCACATTTAATTATTCATAACATTTAATTATATCGTGTTCATATCATGTGTACTATTATGATTTAAACTCAAATACAAGTGTGGGCCCTTCGAGTTCGATCTAATTCACAATTTATTTTTTGACGACCCTTTGAACGCAGCGATTTAAAGCCCACAGTGGTTGAGGGTTCGATTCCCGCATCAACACGAATGAGATTATATCGATGAGGTCGGTCCTGCGCCACCAGACCTGCCATTCATCGGCCTGGAGACCTATTTTTAAATTTTCGCTTCGTCCAAACAAAACTACTCGTTTTTCAAGTCACGTAGTCTCGTGAGTCGCATGATTCATATTTTCCCTATTTTTTAAATCAATCGCTAGGGTTTAGCCAAGCTTGTCGAAGTGTTAACGAAATTTTATAATCGGTATTACAAATTGTAAGACCGGTATTCGGTGTAACGTATAACAGAACGTGAATATTTTGACAGAAAAATAAAAAGGTGATCCGCCTGCTCGTCTGCTACCTATCACATAAAAAAAAATTTGACGTCAATGCGTCCACTCGCTTCACGGAAACGAGTGGTTTACACCACTCGTTGCAAACGCTCGTTTTCGGATGATTCGAAAATGCGGATGTCAAAAATCATGCGAGTCACACATTTTTTAGTGAGACGACAGTTCAGGTCTCCTAGAATCCTTTTCCTTTTCCACATTATCTATCCAGGGGTACCAACTGGCCTTCGACCATTTAACTCTTTTCACCGCACGATCTTCTCATGTTGTTTCACGCAGTTGTCTTAATTTCTTTGATGTGTGTGTGAACAGGCAGTAAACGCGAGCTGATCGCGACGGCCAAGGCGATCGCGGAGGCGTCGGAGGAGGTCACGCGCCTCGCCAAGAAGCTGGCGCTGGAGTGCACCGACAAGAGGATCAGGACTGTGAGTACTCTAACTGCCGCAGTCAGAGACGTTAATTAAACCTTAATTGTCACATAAGTAAAAATATTGACTTTTATTTTAAAGGATATAAATACTATCCATTATTGATTGTTCCTCAGTTGTGGTTCGTCGTATCATTTGCGACGGCTCGTCATTTCAAAATACGGGACAGTTTTTTCACTAAGGCTACTCTTAGTTTCGGGACATCGGGACAATGAGGGTTTTTGCAAATGCAAAATCCGATAGATAGCGTTTCGTTGACGTCAGGTCTAACTGACATCAAGTGCATTGGTTCCATTTTGACGTATCTTGTCATAATTACGAAGTTACGTACAAAACTACCAATGTCGTCAAAGTTGGGCCTGACGTCAACGTTACGCCATCTGTCGGAGTTTGCATTTGCAAAAACCTCATTTACCTAAAACCGGAATCACCCCCTTCAAAACAGGACAATTCGTCAGTTTACTCAACCAGGTGGTTGTTCTACCAATTAAACAAACCACACCTCGTATTATCAGACCGATTCTCCTTTTCACTTTTATTTAACTTTTTTGGATCTCACGGCCGCCTACCATCAGGCGGGGTGAGTTCATCTTGATTGTCCTCAATATAAAAAATAAAATAAAAAAAAACTTTATTTTTTCTGCCAGAACCTTCTGCAAGTCTGCGAGCGGATTCCCACGATTGGAACTCAGCTGAAGATTCTCTCAACAGTGAAAGCCACCATGCTAGGCGCTCAAGGTATGTACCACGTTTATTTTGGCACATGAAACCGATTAATATTGAAACTTATTCATAATTTTGCTATTAAAAAGGGTTGGGCTAATAAGGGTTTTTGCAAATGATAAAATCCGATAGATGGAGCTTTGACGATATTGGTTGTTTTGTACGTAACTTCGTAATTTTGACATGATACGTCAAAATGTAACTAATCCAGTTGTTTTTGACAAATCTACGTTACGCCATTTATCTTTTCTTTCATTTGCAAAATCCCTCATTGAAATCATCAAGTAAGTGATCAGATAAATCTGGTATAATGTAATACATCGGTATGAATTCCAATGAAATACTTAGTATACTCAAGATGAATTTATTATTATTTACTTGATGGTTGGAAATTTTCACTGTATTATTGTTTTAATATTTTTTATTATTCTTCACGTAACACGAAAGCTACAATATAAAGTATTATGCTATTGTTGAATGGGTTACACGCTATGCCAGGTCTAAAATTGCAACTAATCTTATGAGGTTTTTCATTTGTATTCTTAACGATTATTAATGTTTAAAATATTTAAAAATGAATGATAAGTCGCAATGCTTTGATAACGATCATAAAAACTGTTTGGAATTCAAGTGATGCTTGTCGTTTTCGCAAGCATCCTTAGTATTTATTTATAGTATTATAAAATAACCTTTATAATATTACTAGTGGCTCGCCCTAAGTGTTGCTATTAGTTCTAATCTTTGCCGATAGACGGCGCTGGGTGGCAATTACAGCTCGCAAGCTTTTCGTCTTTTCGCGTTGCATATACATATAAGCCTTAAAGTGGCTAAAAGATTATTATAATTCCGAAAAATTTTTAACATACCTACTGTTTCACAGTGACCAAATATTTTATCTCGGTTTATATTTGAGTTATTATGAGGTTTAATTTGGATTTAACATGTTGATCTATAAAATGTATGACTGTTTTTTTCTCTTGAAAAGGTCTAATTCATCAAAATTTATAAGTTAATTGTTTAGAGACTAATTTTAACCGTCAGATTTCTCTAAATAAATAATAGATACGCAATTCTAGTACACACTTATTTTATAACATCCTTATGTTATTTTATATTTAACTCGTGTTATGTGTACTGCTAATTTAAATTCGCTTGGCTAACATACCACTTTGCTTGTGCCTACAGTCGGCATGCCGGATTACAAAGGTATTTACTGCTGTCTACCAAACGCATGTATAGTCTCATTTTTAATTTTGCAAACTAAACTGACAGATGCTGTCATGCTTGACATATGTCAAGTTTTCATACGTTTGGCACTTAGAGAAAGTATCATAATAGAGTGGTTAAGCGCGTATCACCGTAAGGGACAGATATCTATATAACCCGGCCAAATGAAAAATAACTACAAAATGGCGGATCGATGTGACTGAAGATTACTTCAGTACGGTAGCAAGTTATCTCTTACTACGACTGAATTTGGTTGGTTATTATGGTAGTAAAAATACGAACAAAAATCGCACTTAATTACTATGGGTTACCATGGCAACTAGCTTTGCTGGGCGCAGTTCACAACTGAATTGAGCCTATCAAAAAAAGTGGAACTCTGACAAAGACAAAAAATCATGATTCTGTCTCTTTTACTCTTAGCGATTTCTGTATATATTTGTTCCGTTTAAACGAATATTATTATTTGCGTGTCCAGTCCATATGATACTTGGTCCTTGATTTGGCATTTAGTATTCGATAAAAGGAACAAAAATGTATGTGTATGACACATTGACATCTGTCCGTTTAGTTCGCACTATTATAAATGAGAGTTTAGTTAACCGCACTTAAATATATGCACGTAATGCACATTCATTCTAAAACGTTGTGTACGTTACGCGTCAGCGTCGAAAACATCTTCCATTCAAGACGAAGACATTAATTTTTAAATGCTATCTCTGCGAATCTATAACATAAATATTCCAATACATACATCCATGATTACACCTTTGCAATAAGTCAAGAAGTTAGAATAAAAATTATAAAAGAAGTGCTGAAGCGAAGGTAAGTAGCATACGATACATTTTGTCAAGTGCAACTCTATTACTCTAAAGTCCATTTCATATCCAAGATCAATTGGTTTTCTTTTCTGGAGGCAATAAATTATAAAGTCGTCTCCTTTTTGATTTTTACAATTAAACAATAAGTTAAATGTAGAGAATATTATTTTGAGAGTAGTCTTGAGTTTACAATAGGAAATCGAATGTGATGCCAAATTTTCTTACAAATTCAAATCTTTTTTTGCAGTCATATTGTACAATGACTGCAGAAATAAGTGTGTAAAAATCATTATTTACTAAGAGTTTTATGTGTATGCGCAGGGAGCGAAGAAGATCAAGAGGCGACGGAGATGCTCGTCGGCAACGCGCAGAATCTGATGCAGAGTGTGAGTATACGATACCAAAATATTTCCGTGGTCAAAGGTCATTGATCAAATCATGGGTCTTAGGTTCTAGGGCTAGACTGGCCGGATTTCTCATTTAGGTAGTAACTCTGCTCATACGCCAAAGGTCGGGTGGTAAAGTATTATATTATTTGTGTTTCCTATGTTTTCTGATATCTGTAATACAAGTGCTTAAGCTATATAGTACAGAGTCTGGTCAATCTACGGGATGTTGTGTGAATATAATTTAATTTAGGATGATGGTCGGTTGAAGTATAGAAATGACGTAATTTCTCGGAATAATTTGCGTAATTGACGGTTTATTGATGGTTGGGTTGCAGGTGAAGGAGACGGTAAAGGCAGCAGAGGGCGCATCTATCAAGATCCGCACGGAGCAAGGCGGCTACCGCCTGCGCTGGGTGCGCCGCTCGCCCTGGTACCAGATCTAGCACCATACACAACACACACACCATACCACGCGCCGCACTAAACACCAAGCGGTCTGATCAAACAAACGTTGTTGTTTATAACTTTGAAGAGTTTACACGAGCAAAGGTGTTGTGTCAGATTTCATTGTAATGAGGCTCCGCTAAAACCAGGTACAGTTGTCCAAATTACAAAATGAAAAACAAAAATAAACTTTGAAATGAGCAGTCTTTTTGAGTAACGCAGAATTTATTCTTGATTGATTTTAGAGATTTTACCTCTAGCCATACCTGATTTTATGTTGAAAATGAATCGAATATTCTTCAAAACGACATTGTTGCGACTTTGTTGTCAATAAAAGCAAATATTTTCAGAGGAATAATGAGATAAAAAAAATCAAATGTTTTGAAATTGGCTATTTTTAAATACTGAACGTAGCTATATTAAAAATATTCTTTAAGTTTATAAATGTTCATTCGAAATGAAATGCAATTTTATTTGGCGTAATGTATTTTTTAACTCTTAATGATTTTTCGTTTCATATATATTTTTTTATAAATAAATAAATTGAGACAACATCACATACATTGTCCTGGTCCCAGACTAAGGTTTTCCCTTGTACTATGGAAACCAGAAACAACGAAGGAACCACAAACACCCAGACCCAAGACAAATATCTGTTTCATCAACAAACATTTGTCCTGGTTTCATTAAAGTTTCGTTTCATCATAGACTAAGAAATTATTAGCCTATGGTTTTATGTAGGTCATTATGTAGAGACATGAGATGGTTAGTGACCTCCTATCATTCATTTGATAGTTCACGATTTGCTATCTATTGTATTTCTAGGAAATACCAGACATACCGTCTTTGTTTTAATTTGTTGCTATAATTATATTATTTTATGTCATCTTTGTAAAATAAAATAAGTATCCCGATTAATGTTATTAAAAAAGAAATGATTAAAATTATTTCTTAAGTCGAATTGTTAAGTTAAACTTACATTTGAATAAGTTACACAATATATTTTAATCGTAATCTGTGTTTATTTGACAACGAAATAATTTTAGATAAAGTTTTTTTTCTAGCGTAAAGTGAGTGTGATCTGAGAATGAAAGTGCCATTCTATAGTGCTTTATAATTACTGAGAATCCGTGATAATGAGTGTCCTAATGAATAAAGCTAAATTAAGTACAGTCACCCGCAAAAGTTGTATAGTCCTATATCTATCATATTATTGATAGACTCTTGTCTGTAGTAGATATGGGAATTAGTATTAACTTATCTGTTAAACAAGCCAATGATCTTCCAAACACATCGTTAGATGAAACTTTCTATATATTGAAAAATATTATGATATACTTGCCAATATTTTTATGTATTCAAGTGTATTAATATAATATTTTGTATGACAGGAAAGTCACATATTTTTGCCGGCGACTGTACTTGTTATTTTAGATACGATAGTAGTCATATTTATATGTAAATAGTCTTTAATTAGAATATCGTAATGGGTGAGTTTTTTTAAACTATTCTATTGTAGTTTAAAAGTATCAGTAGGTCCAGCCATCACCACCGAATTAGCTTTTTCACGTATAATATGTATTTTATGCGATAAGGAACCATCAGACAGAATATCTGATGGTAAACGATTGCTGTCGCCCATAGACACCCGCAACACCAGCGGAATCACAAGTGCGCTGCCGACCTTTTAACCGTCTTTCCTCACGGTTGGGCTTCCGGTATACTTGCTCACCAGGAAAAACACAGCGCAGGCGCTGCTTCACGCCTGTCTTCTGAGAAGGCCGTGGTATCACTCCGGTCGAGCTGGCCCATGCCGATACGTTGCTCTCCCACAGTCACGTAGACTATAGGAATTTTGGCACTTATTCTACAGGGTATAAAATTACTGAAACTCAGTTATTTTCATAACTTACCCATTATTATATTCCAGATTGAGGTGCAGTATACAAATGTTTAGTATGTAGAAGCATAGTTGTTAATATTTGTAGCAAACAAAGCCTTATTTATAAACTTCATCTCTCTCATTACAAAATGTGGCTTAATATTAGTACTGGCTCTAATAGTAGGACTAACTGAAGGACTAGAATAAAAATTATTAAAAAGAGAACGTTAACGTTTTTTTGAGGACTAACTAACTATGTTGTATTAGTCGAAGATTTGTAACAAGGTTGAAGAAGTAACGTTAATATCGTTTTATAATGATCTTACTAATTCAGAAGTCTTTATTACGCCACTCCCTACGGTCACCAGCCAGCCTCATCCACGGTTTCCCCACCACCCTTACGATATCGTCGGACCAACGGGCAGGTGGTCTACCCACAAGACGTCGCCCAATCTTGGCTGCCATTCGGTAAGCTTTATAGTCCACCTATCATCCTTGCACCTGGCCAGGTGTCCTGCCCATCTCCACTTTAGCTCACACACTCGTGTACCAACATCGACGACCCTAGTTTTCTTTCGGATTTCGTCGTTGGTTGGTTGAGGCCTATACTCAGCAGTGGGTGGATGTGGGCTGACATGATGATGATGATGATGAATTCAGAATTAAAGCCGGTTCTAGAGTGGGTTTTTGTAATAGGAGGGCATAAGTTTGCAATGTATAATATTATCATTATTCTGTATTGCAATAAACTAAATTGTGAAAAGAGTTTCATATCAAACTCCCTTATTGAAATATGCGAGTATTTACATTTCTCTTATTTTTAAATCTCATCTAATTTAGAATACCACACTTTCCTCTATTAGGATTTAAATATTTATACCTAGTTAATGTTTTACATGAAAGTTTTATAGGTCAGCTGTTTTCGCTAGGCAGTTTTCGGTAGCTTCATTTAATATTGTTGATAATGCAGATACTTTTACACCCGATATACTCTCCATCAGCTTTGTGATAAATACCTATAGTTCATAATTAACCACTTGGTCTATACTAGTATGTAAACGTAGATTTAAGAAAATATTACAAAATGTTGAAAGAAATGTCAAAAAAAAACATTATGGAGTTACACGTTTGTTGCTGTAATTATAGAAAGTTAACTATGGAATATAGTTATGTTTTATCTATGCCATTTATAAAGAGATTGAGCGCATAGTTAACTTCAATGCTTATAGGTAACCAGAAAAAGAAACACATGCTAATACGCGAAGTAATCCGACTCCCAGCGCCATCTATTGGTACTGATCTTAACTAAATCCTAAAACGAAGTGTTATTCTAATATTATTTTGCAACTGGTAAACTTGGTTTCTTCTGGTTTCTGTAACTCCGTAACGGTTTTTTCGTGACATTCGACATCTCTATACCGATATACACTAAAATATATTTTTGTATGCGCGAATGAGTGAGGTGTAGCACATTAAAAGATAGATTAAGAAATTAATAGTACAGATGTAACTAAATTGTAATAATAATTGTAATTTGTAAATAACTATTGGTTGCTGAAACTAAATTGACTAAAATGTGTGCTTATTCGGGTTTTTTCTACAAATTTTACATTTTTGTTGTTTTTATGTCTTATTTATTCTAATAAACGATTTTTTTATATTTGTTTTTTTTTTTCAATTATTTTCCGTTTTTTTTTCTAGTAGTCAGTTGATATATTATAGTTTTAACTAATGTAAACTACGATTAACTATACAATGAGCAAGTTTCCACTTGGCCTAAATGAGTAGCGAATAGCTCATAATATAGAATATTAGAATTACATAATTAGTTTGTCTTAAAGCTATCCAATCGATTTTGAATTCATAAACGTAGTATGATATGCACAAACTCTTATTAGGAAATCATAATAATGTAATTTGATTCCTTCATGGGGCCATCCATAAATTACAACAGTCGCCCCCCCTGATCACAGTCCGTCACATTTGTAACATTCCCCCTTTCCTTAGTTTGATGTCACATATTTTTCAAAGTTTTCAACAATAAATTAAAATGCTACGAGAAACAATTTGAAATGTGACGTCACACAAAGTTATGGACCCCACTTACACCCTTGTCACACATTGTCACTGTCACTGCGGACCCCCTCCCCTTAAGGTGTGACGTAATTCATGGATGGCCCCTATGACAACAGGCCAGCTTAAAATTAAGTGATCGTCGTATCGGCCGATGCCTGGCCAGTATCAAAGGGAAATTCACACTTTCTAAATTAATTTCATAAGAAATATTTGCCACTAACAGTTACAGTAGTAACATTAGGGCTTAATATTTAAAGTAGGTGACTCTGTATGTATGATAAGCAATAAATCAACCATTGATTGAAAACAATGTTATTGTTAGCAATGCGTACTTGCCGTTTGAGGTGACGCCGATTCCAAATATGGCCGACAATCATCAAATTGACACTTTGATTGGTCAGACGTTAGTCATAGCAAATACTATCCATATCACTATTTGTTCACGTGTGATTGTGCGAGAATTACATTTTCCTTATTATACTGACCATGGAAATAAATCTTTCAAAAATATTATGTAATAATTTTTGATGACATTCTAAAACTAAGGACAGTTAAATTCTTAATTCCTGCGTAGAGACGTATATGTTTAGTAGTTAATGCCTTCTTACTGTAGCATATAGAAAACCGAAACTTCGGTTCCTATAGCAATTCTTAATGCGATATTTGGTGCCTTTCATTTAGCGAAAGAAGTTAATTCGATATAACGCAGCAATGCTCCTCAGCATTGAAATTCTAAGTAATAAATAGAAATAATATTCTAGTTTAGCTTTTTGCCTTTATTGTCATAAATACTATTTTAGTGCGATGTTGGGACGTTTTTGTAACATTACTAGACCTTACTTTAAAAACCTTGGCATTTTATATACATTTGAGTTTTTAGTAAACTATAGACTATGTGTATCGATTGTGCTAGGTAGGCATTTATGTGTCATCATCACTCAATACTAAAGTAAACGAGATTCAAATTATTCTTATAGCGAAATAAAATATTTATTCTTCTAATAAGGTCGTTTCATTGTATATTTTTTATTTTCCCAAATCCTAATAATGGGAGAAAGGGTGTTGAGGGGGGAGAAGAAATTCGAAAAAAGGGTGGCAAATAGTATGCCTCCCAAAGGGCCCATACCACAGTAATAGTACACTTACTAAGGATCACTACGCCACTGCTAATAGGACGTTGAGTAGAGATTAATGGGGGATGCCTTTTAAGTGGCCTAACTATTTATTATAGTACTAATTATTTATTTGGTATCTTAACTATTACACAAATAGTACAGTCGAGTTCAAAAATATGTAATAATTTTTGATGACATTCTAAAACTAAGGACAGTTAAATTCTTAATTCCTGCGTAGAGACGTATATGTTTAGTAGTTAATGCCTTCTTACTGTAGCAGAAAGAAAACCGAAACTTCGGTTCCTATAGTAATTCTTAATGCGATATTTGGTGCCTTTCACTTAGCGAAAGAAGTTAATTCGATATAACGCAGCAATGCTGAGGTCTAAGTAATAAATAGAAATAATATTCTAGTTTAGCTTTTTGCCTTTATTGTCATAAATACTATTTTAGTGCGATGTTGGGACGTTTTTGTAACATTACTAGACCTTACTTTAAAAACCTTGGCATTTTATATACATTTGAGTTTTTAGTAAACTATAGACTATGTGTATCGATTGTGCTAGGTAGGCATTTATGTGTCATCATCACTCATTACTAAAATAAACGAGATTCAAATTATTCTTATAGCGAAATAAAATATTTATTCTTCTAATAAGGTCGTTTCATTGTATATTTTTTATTTTCCCAAATCCTAATAGGCAGCAGCATAGCGTAGTGGGAGCGGTCTGGAGTTCTGGACCCGGGCGGCATTATTAAGGGAATGGCAAAATTTCATGCTTCTGCATGGGAGAAAGGGTGTTGAGGGGGGAGAAGAAATTCGAAAACAGGGTGGCAAATAGTATGCCTCCCAAAGGGCCCATACCACAGTATACTTAATAGTACACTTACTAAGGATCACTACGCCACTGCTAATAGGACGTTGAGTAGAGATTAATGGGGGATGCCTTTTAAGTGGCCTAACTATTTATTATAGTACTAATTATTTATTTGGTATCTTAACTATTACACAAATAGTACAGTCGAGTTCAAAAATATGTATACACTTTAGGACCTTGTCACAGTACATATGTATAAGAAAACTACTTCCACTTTCTTATAAATATGTATTGTGACAAGGTCCTAAAGTGTATACATATTTTTGAACTCGACTGTACAAATTATAAATATACAAATCGAAATCATCCCGCGCCAGATTATTTTCCCGTGGAGGAAAACAACCTAATTATTGTTATCCTGTGATGAGGTAACTTATATTCCGAGCAATAACAGGACAACTGCTTAGTCCAAAACGTGGGATTAGCTTCGTCGGGCGTGTTTATAGAAAATACATAGTAAGCGTGGGTGTGATAGCGTTTGATACATATCGGTGAGTCATACATTAGTATCGCCAGTTTGTAAACACACGTTTGAGGAATTCCGAGATTTTGAGAAGTCGGATGATGACGTATGCTATTTATAATGTTTATAAATGGAATTATGATGCTATGGCAAATTTAAGTTAATATTGTGTCTATTAGTTAATATTGTGACTCTTAATTTATATTGTTAAATACCTACCTACATTATACAGGGTGTATCTGTGAACAATAATATCCTTTCAACCACTTGTTTAACTAACCATTATGAACAATATTTTACTATTTGACTTTTAGAAAATCGCAAAAATAAATCTCAACTTTTCTTACAAACTCGGTTTTGTTTGTTGGTAGGTATAGGGAATTGAAAAGAATCGATAAATTTTGAATAGCCGTTGAATAAAATGTTCTTCAAAATGATTGGTAGAACATGTGGTTCACAGTTACACCTGTATTGTTCTTACTGCTTGACGACTCTTAAAGTAACCTTTAGCAAGTACAATAAAATGTACTTTAAATGTCGCGTTAATTCGGGAATAATTTTAATGTAGGTATTATATTTATAATGCAATGCGAAAATCTAAAACCGGCCAAGTGCGAGTCGGGCTCGCGCACAAAGGGTTCCGTAGCAGCAAATATAAGATTTTTAAAGGTGTACAATACTGTAGTATATTTTTGATCTCTTATAAGGTTCAGCCATCGTTTTCAGTGTAAGCACAATACTTAACCAAAATTACAGTTAAATCAACCTATCTCAAAAACTATAAGAGATACTTTGATCAAACCAAAAATCGTTGAAAGAGTTAATTAGCATGCATCACCTCTATTTTTTTTAGAATTTTATACCCCGTAGTTATAAAAATAGAGGGGGGGGGGACATACTTTTTACGACTTTGAGAGCTGATATCTCAAAAACCGTTCACTTTAAGAAAAATGTTTTTTAGAAAACTTTATATCATTTTAAAAGACCTTTCCATTGATACCCCACACGGGTATGTACATCGAAAAAAAAAATTCATCCTCAGTTACATGTATGGGGGGCCCCCCCCCAATTCTTTTTTTTACTATTAGTGTCATATTTTGTAGCGGTTCATACAACACATATTCCCATCAATTTCATCACTGTAGTACTTATAGTTTCCGAGTAAATCGGCTGTGACAGACGGACAGACGGACAGACGGACAGACGGACATGACGAAACTATAAGGGTTCCGTTTTTGCCATTTTGGCTACGGAACCCTAAAAACCATTGGCCAACTCTTATCATAACTACTTCCTACTAATATTATAAACGCGAAACTTTGTGAGGATGTAGGTATGTTTTTTGCTTTTACACTCAACACCTAAATGGAATTTGGTGAAACTTCACTTTTATAATACGACTTATTTACCTACATATCAGAATAGGTACCTGTATTATCTTCTTCTATCTATACTTTTTATAAAGTGGGTGGTAAATTCTAAGACAATGGAAATGCTTTAACGTTTAGGTAAACTTATTTTCTGTTGATGTGTAATAGACACCCAACGCCATCTTTTGATACGGATTGGAACCAATAGTAAAATTAAGTCACGAAACGAAGTTAGAGTCACTAGTCTAAAATTTAACGATCACTCTCTCTCATCACGTGAAACCACGGCGCGCAGCTAGTTATACCTAACGCGAAACAGATCAAAACTAGACACGTCACTTGAGTACAATCATACTTTATTAGACAAGGTAATTACAGTATTTGCAATCACTTAAACACAAAGTAGATAAGCTACATTCCTACGCTTTCGGATTAAATCTTAGACGATTACCAAACTTTGTTAATACTTACTTATTCAGTTTTAAATGACCGCGATGACTCAATGTCAGTGATAAAGGTTGCCCGGGACGCGGAGTGCGTCGGGTTCAATACCCGGTCAGCTGATGAACTTACATAAAACATCTTTGTATTTCTCTAAAAGACCTGATAACTCTTAGATTACTGGGAGTGTTTGTAGCAAGACATGACGATTTCTGCTCCTTTAACATCTTAACCCTTTATGGGGCTTTGACGATATGTTAGACACCATATTTTTGAACCTTATGTGTTTGAGATAAGGTCCAAAACCAATGTGGGTGGGTTAAACTTCATCAAAATTAAGGATAAACATAATATTTGTAACGTCTAGTAACAACCACATGTGATGCACGAAACATATGATTTTTTTTAATGTGATAGGTGGCAGACGAGCATACGGATTACCTGATGGTAAGCGATGGCCGCCGCCCATAGACACCAGCAACACCAGTAGAGTTCATTCTGAAATCGAATGATCCAAATCCATTTTGAATTTATGTAGGCTTATATTATAAAAGCACTACTAAATTAGGACTTATATATCTGACTGTACAAATCCGTAACTAGAGTTCTTTTACCAAGAAATGTTACATTAATCCTACGTATAGACAGCTAATGAGCTCAGACTTCACCTCCGCTTCCAAGGTTGTCGGACCAGCCGCCGAGAGTACAGTAATGTTTTGTCATACTCGGAGTATGAATCACAGCTGACACATCTTGATGCACAACTTAACTTCCTCACATCCGCAGTATGAGACCAGGATTGATACTGGCAGGTTGGATTTGTGTGTGATAAAAGCTAAAAAGTTTTAAGTTAAAAAAGATTGTGTGTGGAATTTTTGGTGACGTCATAACCGGTTTGAGGATACATGTGTTCTACTTGATATTGTTTACGTTTAAAAGGTGATTGCTAAGTTATAAATATACGTGAGTATGACTTTTAAATAAAATAATGATTTTATTGCATTTCTTATCTGGTTATGTTAACAAGTTTGCATAAAGGGATTTATTGATGGAAACCGGTTAAGTATAAGTCGTGTTTACCTTCTACTTGTTGACATAATTACGTATGTTTTCGATTCGTAGTATGGTTATGGTAATATTGTATGGAACAGCTGAGCGATGTTAACTCAGTGGATTAGAACGTGCCTTCCATACGGGACGTCGTAGGTTCGAATCCGAGATACACCTGTATCTCGATTTTTCAAATCTTTGAGCGTATTTCTACCATAGGCTCGCCGGTGAGGGAATTATTCTGTGGGAGCCTGCACGTTTTGTAAATTTTTGAAATGTGTAACCATGATTCCTTCTTCCTTTAACATCTTAACCCTATGGGGCTCTATCGATATGTTAGACACCATATTTTTGAACCTTATGTGTTGGAGATAAGGTTCAAAACCAATGAATTGTATTTATACTTTTGGGGCTTTATGGGGCCCTATCGATATGTTAGACACCATATTTTTGATCCTTCCAAAAAACCTAACTTTAAGGGGTTAAACCTTCAAAATTTAGGATACCATAATATTTGTAACCATGATTCAGTTGGTTCCCCTGTTGCGAAGGTCAGACGCATCGCTTCATTGTAATTACCAGACTCCCCAAATCGTGAATCATGGTCTAAGCGTACCAAGGGTCGCCGATTATATCGAAGGTTTTTTTCAATGAATAATATTACTATTAACTGAATACCTATATTTTATGATTCTTAACTTCATTTCTATGAAATACTAGCGGTTACCCGCAACTTTGTCCGCGTGGAATAATATCTTTGGGTAGAATTTTTAATTATTTAATAATTTTCCCCTCCTTTTAACATCTTACAACCCCCTATTCGCAATAAAAAGTTAAATTTCTTTCTCAGGGTGTAGACCATCTGTATACCTTATTCAAATACGTTCTGTAGTTTTGGCGTGAAAGAGTAACAAACAGGCAGACAGACAGAGTTACTTTTGCATTTATAATATTAGTTAAGATTAGGATATTAGCTAGGATAAGGATTTGTGGACTGCGAAACGCAAGATAGATAGATAGATCTCGAAGATAACAGAACGACTACATTTTGTTTTGTTTTACTACTCATTCATAAATGTTCTGTAAAGGACTTAAATTGAATAAAGACATTTTTGATTTTGATTTTGACTCGTAGTACGTTTAATACATCTATACTAATATAATAAAGCTGAAGAGTTTGTTTGTTTGTTTGTTTGTTTGTTTGTTTGAACGCGCTAATCTCCGAAACTACTGGTGCGATTTGAATAATTCTTTTTTTGTTGGATAGTCCATTTATCGAGGAAGGCTATAGGCTATCAACATAATAATATTAAGGGGGTTGTAAGGGGTTAAAAGGGGGGTAAAAAGTTACTTTTCCACGCGGACGAAGTCGCGGGCGGCCGCTAGTAGTTAGCTAAAGCATAAATGTAATGTTCCCCAGATCCATAAGCCATGGCCCCGCTCTCGCTGAAGGTGGTGCTGGACGAGGGCGCCGTCACCCGGACCGTGATGTTCGAGTCCGGCATGAAAGCGGCGCAGGCGCAGGCCATCGTCAAGGAGAAGGTGCTCACGGGAGACGATGGGAAAGGTAACTCACACAGCACCTCATACATTGGTCTGACTCCGTACTAAATAGCTTATAAATAAATAAATCAATTCTGCAACCGATATTCGGCTACGGCGGCCAATTTTAATCATCAGCTACGTACGCAGGATATGTTATAGTGCTCAAGTGTATGCGCAAACCCATGTGCACTCTCTATTCTGGGACACCAGTGTGACACGACCAAAGAGAGATTGGGCGCAGGACCAACGGCTTAACGTACTTTCCGCAGCACTTCCAGACTTCGAATCTCAAAAACGGATAGATACCACGTTTTATGACTGTCAGAAAAAAATACAGAATTGAAATGACATGACTCTTGACTCGACGTGCTCCATGTCTATTTCAAGACAATATTATTATGTTAATGTTTTCTCTTATGCTATGGAAACCAGAAACTACGAAGGAATCACAAACGCCAACCAACACAAATATGTGTTTCGTCAATAAGCGTGTAGTGTTTGTGCGGGAATCGAACCCGCGACCCTTGTGTCTCAACCGGCGCTCTAGCCACTGCACCGAACCTGTCGGTTTATGGTTTTACTTTCCCTCTTTATGTGATAGGTGATAGATGGCAGATGAGCAGACGGATAACCTAAGCGGTAAGCGACTGCCGCCACCCATAACACCTGCAACATCAATAGAGCCACAATCTGCCAACCTTAACCTTAACCTCCTTTCCACCCTATTGGGCCTCCGGTACCCGACGAATCACAGATGTGCTTCACTTCGGTGTTCTGTGAGGCCGTGGTATCCGGTCGAGCCGCCCCTTCATGCCTCTCCCACTGACCTCTATCACGCCACTCCCTACGGTCCCCTGCCTCATCCATTGTTTCCCTGCTACCATTACAGTATCGATTCGGCCGCTATAGGGATAGCCTGAGTAAATGGGGATTCGCGGCATGCCCTTTATGCCCGGACAGCTGCACATACAGTGTACTCCTGCAGCCTACCGATAGCGCAGTCGTTGTGGCGGAGTATTGGGCTGGTAAAATTTAATGCCATCTAATCTCGAAAGTCTTTAATGCGTGTGTATTGCCAGTGATGACATACGGAACTGAAACGTGGCCGCTTACAATGGGCCGCTTAAGAAGGCTCAAAGTCACTCAGAGGGCAATGGAGAGGGCTATGCTCGGAGTCTCCTTGCGTGATCGTGTCAGAAATGATGAGATCCGCAGGAGATCTAAGGTCACGGACATAGCCCAAAGAATAGGGTACTTGACTATTTTTTTTTTATGTGTTTAATCAAAAGACCCCTCTATTAAAGAAACATTGTTGAAAGAATTATTTGATTCTGATTTGAATTACCTGAGATATCACAACTTTAAGAGCACATATTTTACGCGGGCCCAAAAACGCTCTATACAAATGGCTACCAACATGTGACGTCACACGCTGGTGTCTTGTATGCGCGTCTAGCAAATTTTGTTTGGTAGCTATATCAAATGTTTCGTTTATGTACATAGTTTTATAATAAAAGTTTGTGTTTAATGTGTGGGTAGTTCAATGATATATTTATTTTTATAATATTATAAACTTTAAAAATGGACTTGCCCATGAAACTTTGAATGCTCACAAAACCAGCTAGACGTTATATTTTTAACTGAAAATTAAGTCTATTGGTTCTTATTTACCAATATTTTGGTAAAGTATCAATATTTTTTACTACATCGATATTAGTCAACTACCCTATTGTGTGGCTGAAGTGGCAATGGGCAGGGCACATTGCGAGGAGAACAGACGGCCGTTGGGGTGGAAAGGTCCTTGAGTGCCGTGGCAGGCCTCCCACCAGGTGGACCGACGATCTGGTGAAGGTTGCGGGAGTCCATTGGATGCGGGTGGCACAGGACCGATCTGTGTGGAGAACTTCTATTGGCTGAAATGATGATGATGATGAATCTCGATGCCATGCAATCATAATCTTCATGCCATCGATACGAGAAGAAGTATCGGTTTACTTTTCCCTTACAAAACTCCTTCTTCTCTTCAGAGTACGGCCTGTTCCTGACGTCGGCGGACGACGAGCGCTCGGGCATCTGGCTGGAGGGGCACCGCAGCCTGGACTACTACATGCTGCGCGACGGGGACCTGCTCCACTACCTCTGCCGCATCAGGAATCTCAGGATACGGATGTTGGACGGTAAGTTAAAAACTGGTTACCCATATGTAATGCCTGAACCTATAGTAAGACACATCGCATCCTTGGAATTAAAGTGACCTAACTCAAAACTCTTATAAAACTTGATTTTACAATAAATTGACCATATTCTTATAATATGCCCTGTAAATAAAAGGTTTCCTATCTCTAAGTAGGTATACAGGGTGCGAGAGACCCACAACTAGGTTAAAATTTATGATAAAATCGAGTAACTTACAATTCCTGTAAAATTATGAGTTAGGTCACTTTCATTCTAAGGTTGCGACATCCTACTACTATTATAAAGGCGAAGTTTGTAAGGATGTATGGATGTTTGTTACTCTTTCACGTAAAACTACTGAATGGATTTGAATGAAACTTTACCACAATATAGCTTATACATCAGAATAACACATAGGCTACAATTTATAAAAATATATTGTGTGGATTGTCCAAAATATGACGGTAAGTGTCAATAATTAACTCCACGCGTACGAAGTCGCGGGCGGCCGCTAGTACACAATAAAGACAAAATAAAGAAACATCGAAGTTGCGGCCAACAAGGTTCAGCTGCCGCGAGCAGCTGCTGCAGCGCTGGTCTTCAGGCTGGACTTTGGGTGACGCCTTAAAATAATAAAGAGAAAAACTGAGCTCCAATTTGTCGGCGGTAGCGTGTCAAGTTAACTGCCAACCTTTCCCCTTCCTCCAAATTAGGTCTTTGTTACTTATCATCCCAGTTTGGCCGATCCATTCATGCCGAAGCGTGGCTCTCCCACGATCAACAGTTTGTTCGTTGTTTATGTTATGTTGACACGTTATTTTCTTCGTAGGTTCTGTGAAGACGTTACAAGTGGACGAGTCAAAGACAGTTCAGGAGCTGATGATTGGTATCTGCGCCAGGATCGGTATCACAAACCACGACGAGTATGGGCTGGTAAGTTTAAGCATAATACAAGGTGTATCTGTGAACATTTACATTGGAACAACATTCTTATTGAAAAAAGCAAATATAACAATGGAGCGCAATTTTGCCGAGGACCAATAAGGATTGTGCAAGACGGTGCTGCCAACTATTGCCATCTATTAGAACTTTAATAATCCTAAATAGTTATAATATAAATAGTTAGTAATATTTAAATATTCGTGTTGCATTATAACCAAAACTTATTGTCATATTACGGGATTACACAATGCACATACTCGTGTCTACCTTATATTATTTCGATTTTTAGTCATTCCACAAGACATGAGATACTTTGTCTGTCTCACCCATTCATGATCTTAAAATAGTACAGGTTTACCATATTACGGAGTTTGGTCATTATATGAGAGTTGTGTGAATTTATATTATAACGACCCACAATTTTGATAATCTTATAATTTGAAGTACATAGGTGGTCGGCACTCAAGAGTGCTAAAAGGCTGATATTTTATTTTCGGTCTCTGATGTTTTTATGATGTCTCCGGCAGTGCCACGACGAGGAGGAGGCCGTGGAGGAGAAGCCGGCGCCAGCGGGCGCGGGCACGCTCACGCTGCGGCGCGTGCGGCGCGAGCGAGACGCCAAGCTCACGCAGCTCAGCAAGAAGCTCAAGACCGACGACAACGGTGAGTGAGTCCCGTACGCTCAACGTATCTCAGAGTACATCCAGCCAAAATGTGGTCTACCACCCTACGGGTGAGAACGTGGACACTAACAGCACGGCTAGTCCACAAGTTTAAAGTCGCTCAGCGGGCTATGGAAAGAGTTATGCTCGGCGTTTCTCTGCGTGATTGAATCCGAAACGAGGTGATCCGGCAGAGAACCAAAGTTATCGACATAGCTCACCGGATTAGCAAGCTGAAGTGGCAGTGGGCTGGCCATATCTGCCGCAGAACTGACAACCGTTGGGGTAAACGAGTTCTGAAGTGGAGACCGCGTCTTGTTAACGTAGTGTAGGACGACCTCAGGCCAGATGGAGTGATGATCTGTGCAAGAGGGCTGGCTGGAGCTGGATGCGAGTAGCCGAAAATCGATCAAAGTGGCGAGCATTTGGAGAGGCCTATGTCCAGCAGTGGACTGGAACAGGCTAATGATGATGATGGTTGAGATTCGTTTGAACGTCATGTAACAACAAAGTCAATTTTCCTTGACAATAAGACTGTGTCAGTGACTATTGCTCTTTGTTATTTATGAATAACGTCATGCCAAGTGTCAAGTTTGATAAGAAAACAACCTCAACCTTAGCGATCGTTACATTAAATTTCACAGAAACTTTGGTCAAAAATGGTAGACCACTTTCTTGGCTGACTGTACCTACCCGGGAAACCCATTTTCGAAAAGTAAACTTAACACCATTTATCAACATCATCATCAGCCTGTATCTAGATCCCACTGCAGGGTGTAGGCCTCTTTTTTATGAGATAGGGGCAGACGAACAAACGGATTACCTGATGGTAAGCGATTACCGCCAGCATGCATGATGGTAAGCATTTACAACGACCCTGTGCCAACTTCTTCCAGGTCATTCCCAACACTCTGGATATGTCATCAGCCCACCTTGTTAAGTGGGCGTCGGTCTTCTTAAATAAATTTAACCGTTTAAATTATAATTTAAAATGCAGTTTGTTATTTTCCGAAAGTTTAATCCTAGGAAATATATCATCTTACGATTCGTCACAATGATTAGTCGGTCAGGATTCGTCAGGGTGTCTCTAACATCCCGACACATGCTGACTACCTATGTGTCTTTTTGGTGTTCTTTCATCTGTCTTAGTTTCATGTTAAGTATGATTGTGATGCACTGAATAAATATTTTTTCATTCATTTCAGTGGAATGGCTGGACCAGCACAAGACGTTCCGCGAGATGGGCATCGACGCCGGCGAGACGTTGCTGCTGAAGCGGCGGCTGTTCTACACGGACCGCAACGTGGACGCGCGCGACCCCGTGGGCCTGAACCTGCTGTACGTGCAGACAAGGAACGCCGTGCTGCAGGGCCGCCACCCCGTCACCGAGGACCAGGGTGAGTCCACGCCAGGGAGTCTCAGGGTGTTCAAAATATGTAGCAGGCAAATTTTTAAGAATTTTTAAGGTAAGAGGAAACGGGCATCTTAAGTAAATACGGGTCATGCCTGCATGTTGCCAGATGGCCTAATTTGAAGCTGGCGTTACGACCGAATCGGAGTTTCCCTCCCTTTCATACGCGCTGCGCATGTTTTTGTATAAATGCGACAGGTATATTCTCATTCGTTACGGGACAACTTCATTATAAGCCACCTGTTTTCTCTGCGCTGGCCTGCCCTCCTCACTTCGTTTCGGGACTTAATTTTGGTCTTAGTTCGAATCTTTCCCAATAGATTGTTTTTATATTGAGGACAATCAAGATGACTTCACTCCGCCTGATGGTAAGTGGCCGTGAGATCCAAATATGAGGTTGACAGGCACAAAAGAACAAACTAAGTACCGATTGCGTCTGTCATCCTCACCCTGAAGGCCTGCTGAGATGCCGTCTCACGCCCCGCCTAAAAACCCAGGATTGTAAGCAGGAGGTAACACATGAACCGGAAGGGCATTCCATGACTTGATGGCTCGGGGCAGGAATGAGAAGCTAAACCTATTGGTGCACGCCGGCATTGTCTGAATGGCGCTAGGAGTCATATACATCGCGCAAGCATTTCGTCTTTTCCGGCTATATTATATAGCCTGGTGGTTGTCTGTAGAACTTATCTCTATTTATAAATAGTCGAGATGAGCAATCAAAGAAATATACTATCTACTCAGGAGACACTTCTCTCGGTTAGTCACCCTGTACGCGTTAATGTCTGCGTCAGGAAAATCAATGCGTCGTCATTGTCACAATACCTGCATTGACCTAAAACATGAATGTTGTTAACGTATGCGTTTTTATCAATTCAAATCGGCAATAAACAGTCGTAAATATGCGTAACCTGATTCGTGTTTCAGTATTGATTATTTTTAATTTCTTGTGATCTAAATTATTGATAAATAGTTGGCCCGCCCTCACTTCGTTCCCGGACATTATTTTGCTATTAGTTTCAGACACTATCAATAGAAAATTATTAAAAAATTAAAAATGCTACCCAAAGATACTATTCCACGCGGACGAAGTCGCGGGTAATAGTAAATTTCTATATAAAAACGTTCCCCTGTTAATTTTACCCACGCATCGAAACATCCTTGTAAAATATATAAATATTAAAACAATATTATGTTGTCATATCAGTGACCGTTGTGGTTCTCCGAATGTGACATTTTAGTCCTTCGCTGAAAATTATCGCATTTTTATCCGAGTGTAGACTGCACGGGTATGTAAAGTATCAAGAGTTATAATCTGCCTGTAAGTGCGCTGATAAAACTGATAATGAACGAGTGAGAAAAGTACCTATACTTATAATGTGTCAGTAAAGTCGTTAAATTAATTGATGGCGCCACTATCGCGTATGTCATAGGGTATGGTAACCCTTTTGGTTATAAAACATGAGAACTCCGTCAGTTTTCCAAAAATCCTTTTTTATGCGAATTAAACTGACAGATAGAAATGTCAAAGACCTCATCACATACATTTTGACAAATACATCTGTCAAAAAAAGCAATAATGTATGGGTATGACACATTGACATCTGTCAGTTTAATTTGTATAATTAAAAATTAAAGTACGTACAGCCACACATCAAAGTATACAAAACTGTCAAACTTCTTCAATCGACTCTTATCTTTCTGTTCACACTCATTAGGTTGAATATCTATTGAGGAAATTTTACAGATTGTGATATAGTCCGCGGCATCTAACTATAGCGACGACCGTTACAAAAGTGACAGTTTAAAAAAGAAGACTTTATACTAAAATTCGTTTCTGCGCACTCAAGGTCATCGCTATTCTTTCATGCCGCCAACTATAACTGATGTGTGGCTGACTGTACCTAATAATTTGGTACACACAATTTCCCGCGCTCTGTCGAGACGAGAACGATTCGACGCGCGACGTTGCCAGCCCGTCTCGCGTACCGGTCGTGTGACGTCACAAGCTAAGGGCTGCTCACACTGGAGACTAACATGTTTTTTTTAGTTTTATCCAATTTTGCATACGTTTGTTTGTCAAAAAGCGGAATATCTGGAAGATTGAGTTTGTTTCGGATAATAATCAATCATTTTTTTAAGAGTAAGTGTACCTAAAAAAATCTATGATTATCGTAAGTTACACTAATTACAGGTTTTCAATTTTTTGTGAAATGTGAACGAGAAGGTTTGTTATAAGTTAAAACCAACATTTTGTTGAATCTATTCCTACTGACCTGACTATTAAATTTATCGTTCGGAGTCAAAGATCAAGATTGTACGGTGGCCTGCACATCAAGTTACTACAATCTGTCAAATTTCTTCGATCGAACCTCACTTTTATGTCAAACGTGTTTGGCTCAATATCAACTGAGGAAATTTGACAGATTGTAGTAACTTGATGTGCTGGTCACTGTACATGAAGAAATCATATTTTGTGCTTTGTGAAGGCTATAATCGCTGCTTACTTACTACTTAACAGTAGTATCTAAATTTTGGCAACGACTGTTGCCTACAGCTCCAAAACCGAATAGTCTTTCGGAACAAACAACCCTAAAGCGCACCTCAATCGATTGTGTATTGTACTCAGTGGTTCGATTCAACATATCCGATCGTAAAAATAAGCGGTTATAAGTGTGTGCGTCTGCACTCGCCCTCCCGCCGTCCCCGATCGATCGTCGACCCGAGCCACGACGCGACGGGACGACCGAGCGCGCAGTCGTGCGTTGCCGACGCACTGCGTTGCAGCTTACAAACAGAGTATACCCAATCACTGACGATGTTCACCGACCGCCTCGACGTGCGCCTCATATGCCTGGTGCGGGACAACCCAGTACTCTACGACGTGAACCACCCGAAGTACATGGATTTCAACGCCAGGGAGGTGGCGTGGCAGAGGATCGGCGACGAACTCAAGCGCCCTGGTGAGTTCACTTTACGATCGGCGCGTGGCCGCTACCGTGGTCAACTCGATCGGTTATCGCTTTTAGTTTGAGAGTTAGGTTTTGTGTGATTTTAGTTATTGTTGTCATGATTTTAATGGTACAGTTAACACAACTTACCTTGATACTGGTAACAGCTGTCAAGAAATGTCAAATTATATACATTTATCAAATTAGTCTCTTTCTAACGTATAACTCTGCCTTCCTGGCTTGATAAAAAAAACTTTATTTTACAAAAAATATTGCGAATTGAGTTAAAAGAGTAACTATACTGAATTTCTTGCTGATTTTTTCGGTTGAAATAAACATTCGAATTATTAAGTTTTTATGGACTTCAACTGAATGAAGAATTTGAAAAATGATATTTTTTCAACAAAACATATTTCATTATTGTTTATTACTTGCTTTTATGCATTTTTATTACATAGAATTAGTTGTCTAAATCGTTTATTTCGTTTTAGCTGGCGACTGCAAAGTAAGATGGATCAACATCAGAGACGTCAACAGACGAATCCTGAAGAAGAACCTCACCAACCCTCGCTCGCCTCACCGAGTGTACAAATACGAATCCGAGCTCGCCTTCATGAAGCCGTTCTACAAGGACGTCATCGTGAACGACTTCGAGGCCGACGACAAAGCGCAGTGGGACGACGACGCCGACGAGCCCGCCGACGCCGCCCAACCCGACAGCGACGACTCCGAGAAATCCGTCAAGAAAACCACTAAAGTCAACAAGAAGTCCAAAAAAAGAAAGAAGTGGGACTACGACGATGATGAGAAGCCGCTGTCAACCCTCAACGAGCAGGCGACGACCTCGGACTTCGACCCCGCGGATCCTGTGGACGCGTTCCTACTCAGCATCGGCGCTACATTGAAAACCTTCTCGCCGTACCACCTGAATCTGGCTAAGAGCAAAATCTTCGCCGTAGTACAGGAGCATGACTTGGCCCAGATTGTACAAAAAACCGGTGACGTTAAGTCTGCAGATCATCTATACATGGAATGAGATGAGAGCAGATGAACTTTAAATGACAATATAAGTGCAATTTGTATTTAGGTACAGCCAGTATCAGAATGATCTTAATGTTAAAACCTATCAGATATATCTAAGCATTTGACAATAGGCAACACTGTATAAGCCAAGTATACGCCAAGGTACATTTTTATATCTTATTTGAGAACAAATGACAACAAATCGAAGTAAACCTTAACGTATTGTGTTAAAAGTGTTTTTTTTTCTAATGATCAGATATTTTTGATACGTTTAGGCGATATTATCATTTCGACGCTGACTATGTTAGTTGAAACTTGAAACATTATTGTTGTAGGGTATTTTCTGACCACTGATTTAAATAATACACCTACATTATTTGCATTTCGTTGTTCATTAAATTAACTGTTTTATTAAAAAAATCGTTTTAATGGAAATTAGATAGTTATGTATTACTTTTTAAGTATCAAGAAATGGTTTCATGTTTGTATGTTATGTTAAGGAAATCCTACTTTAAAATTAAAAGTCATAATATAAAGTGCAGTTTTTTTTCCTTTTTAATATGATTCACCGGAGGCCCAATCGGGGGAAAAGATAGTTGGAAGCAGTTTTAAACTCCACGGATGCTCCACTTGCATATGTCTATGGGCATATCAAATGATCAGTCTGCTCCTCCTACCGACTATAAAAAGAATCGACTTTTAAAAGGATCGACTTTTCAATTCGAGTTCTCGCACCATTAGTAGCGGTTGCTATTTAATCGATGGTATCTCGAGCGGCCCACACCGACACGCGCGTCGTGTCGCAGCGTGTACGAGCCACACACACACGCAACGCTTGCTTGCTTCTCGACCTGTCTAATAAATATTTCATTAACTACTTATGGATGGGCAGTGTGGGCATATACGTTTAGGATACATTCGTAAAGTACAGATGGATTGACTTGCTAAATATTTAAATTACTTATTACACTTAGGTAGGTAATTGTATTACGATACTTCGTAAGGTTGAAAGTTGTTGTAACATTTCAAGTTAGTTTCCAATTTATGCTAATTTATTTTTGTTCTGAAATTTTCGTGAAAAAGTAATGAAGGTCTGTGGGTTACTAGTACTATTCTATTCTATTGGCTGGAATGATGAAGTTTTTCTGCTTGACCCAAAGACTAACTACTGTTAGAGAATGCCTCTTGGCATTAAGTGCGCCTATTCTTCGAAGTTTCGTGCAATAAAGGTTTATTAAATAAATAAACAAGATGAAAGTAAGTGATAGTTTACATAAAAAACTATATGGAACAGCACTTAAATACTGCATGAAATTGGTTTTAATTAAAAAGAAATGCACCTAGTACTTTAAAAAAAATGACAGTTTAATTTCAAAATGGAACAATTTTAAAGTTCGAACGCGGAAAAACAAACATAATACCAATACCAAAACAAAATGTAGTCACCTAACCTTAGTCACGGGCGTCGTACGTGGCCCGGCGCGACGTTGCCGCTCCGCCGGCGAGACGCGAGCAGTCCGCGCGCGACTATTCCGAGAACCGCACGATACGAAACGATACTACCATGCCGTTGCCTTTCAACCAAGCCCTCGACCGCAAACTCATAGAACTGGTCAAAGAAAACCCCATTATCTACAACATGAAGCACCCCAAATACCTAGACTTTGATTCGAGGGAAGTCGTATGGCAGAAAATTGGAGATTCGCTGAATAGGCCCGGTAAGTGATTCCAGTTTACTCTTATTGTTAGGAACTTAAGGTTCAAAGTGCTGTGGCAGGGATTGTGTGTGTACATTCGACCTTCGCGATACTGTGTTCTTTTGATGTTTTTCCTGGACCTTGTTATGTTATGATGAGTAATTGAGTAGTGATGTAGTAAATTGATACTTTATTCCATTAGAAATTGAGACTAAAATAACAATAGTCGGTCAAATATGTTATTAAAATTTGTAAAATTAAAAAGCTACCTACTTAGGTACTATAGGTTCATGTATAGTAAGTAAGTAGGTACGTTTTTAATTTTTCTTTATTAATCGTATTGACTGGCCGGAGGGCGCATTTGGTAGTGACCCTGCCTCATACGCCAAAGGTCGTGGGTTCGATCCCCACCCTGGACAAACATTCGTGTGATTAACACTTGTGTTTGTTCAGTGTCTGGGTGTTATATTGTATATGAGTATCATATTTGTGTTTCCTCTGTTGTCTGATATCTGTAACTCAAGTACTTAAGCTACTTAGCACGAAGTCAGGTCAATAAATGAGCTATTGTGTGTTGTGTTGTGTGTTAGTATGAGTATGTCAGAAAGATGAGAGTCGATTGAAGAAATTTGACAGTTTTACTGTACTGTTTTAATATTCACACATTTAAAAAGTTAATTAAAATTTCAGGTTCACTATGCAAGTCCCGCTGGATAAACATACGCGATATGATGCGGCGAAAGTTCAAAGAGCGCCTCAAAAACCCCCACCATAGGATATACAAGTACAAGTATGAGGACGAACTGGGGTTCATGACCCCCTACTTTAGGGACGTGGCGGGGCCCAGCGAGGAGTTTGAGGCCTACCTCGACGACGAGGCCAGCTGCGAAGTAGAAATGCCCGCCGAAGTATTCGTCAACGAGAACGGAGACCTGACAGAGACCAAAGAAATCAAAATCAACTTCAAGAAACGAAATGACGATGCCAGCTGCAGCAGTAGTAGAGAATTTAACACCGAAGCTGTGTTCCAAGAGTTGAACCCGGCTGATCCGTTGGATGTCTTCTTGATAACGATCGGTACGACTTTGAGAAAGTTCAGTCCGTATTATCTGAATCAAGCCAAATCGAAGATTTTTCAAGTAGTCCAGGATTATGAACTTCAGCAGATTGTAAATAAGGACGATCAAGCGCAAGGGAACGGTGAAGGGAATAGGTAGTTAAACGAAAAAAGGATTGAATTTTGACCGTGGGAGAGCCACGCTTCGGCATGAATGGGTTGGCTCGACCGGAGTGATACCACGGCCTAACAGAAGACCGGCGTGAAGCAGCGCCTGCGCTGTGTTTCGCCGGGGCAGTGATGGTAACGGTGGCTCAATTGGGGGAAAGGGGATTGATTAAAAGGTTGGCAGCGTATTTTTAACACACACAAAGACACCCATCTTTGGGCGGCAGCAATCGTTTACCATCATGTAATCAGTTTGATCGTTTGCCAACTTATAAAATATAATTGGACCCTATCATACATAAAGGATCCACCCAACATAGTACTCAATGTTAGTTGGATCTTTTACGCATAACAGGGTTAATTATAAAAGGTTTTTGTTATTATAAGGAAGTTTGGTTGTTTTGAAGACTAAATGAATGTGATTAAAACCGATTGCTTCGGTAAAATGGTTTTTGTACAGATTAGAAATAAATGATTAGGTATAATAAAATTGTTTCTTTTTATTTCATTCCCTTGTTAAAGCTGATGCATCTATCTACCTTTCATCCATCCATAAAACATACAGGATGTAAATGTTCACAGATACACCCTGTATTATATAACCCGAAGTAACGAACTTGCGCGACACCTAGCGCCATCTACTGGCAAATATTGGAAACTATGGAAGTGAGGGCGGGCCACTAGTATATAATAGTAGCGGCGTTCTAAATCCAATAATTTTATTTCAGTGTCTTGGTAATAAGGGCATTCTGTCTGAAAATTTTGCTGTTGTGAAATGTGTAAGGCGTTAAGTTTTCAACACTATTATAGGGAACGTGCACATCGACGGTGCTGCCAACTGGTTTTATTAATTTGAACTTAATTAGTCATGTTAGTCAATACAAAGTGCTGCCACCTATATAGTTACTGTAAACGTGCCCTAAAATAATTTTGAATAAACAAGAAAAATATAGGAAAATGGTTGCTGATAAAGTTAATAGACAAATAATAAATGTAATAGTGATTGGTGATCACAAACCCGACCTATGTTCGAAAAGTTCGAAACATACTTTTTGTCTCGACCTGGGAACCACTTATTTATTTGTTTTTTTGCATGCTACATGGTGCATCAGGTCTTAAATCTATGTCTTCTATCTCTATATCTATACTCTATACTATTTATAAAGAGATAACTTCTATAGACAACGACAAGGCTTATAGGTAAACCGAAAACACGAAACGCTTGCGCGATGTAATTTAGCACAGCGCCATCTATTAGTTCATTTCTGAATTACGGTCCCGAAGCGAAGTGAGGGCGGGCCACTAGTGTATGTATAATCCAGTACTTTACACATGACACCACGTAGGGGTAGGTTAGGGTACTTAACAATTTCCTAATGATCAACTTTCTTGTTGTAGCAATACAGTTTGCTGGGATCCAGTGTCAGATTCAATATGGCGACTATAATGCAGAAAAACATAAACCAGGATTTTTTGAGTAAGTATTAAGAAAATGCTTGGATGCGGGTGGCACAAGACAGATCCGGGTATCCTATATCCAGTAGTGGACGTCTATTGGCTGAAATGATGATGATGACAACGACTATAATCTGGACATCTTTAAGTCAATACGAGTCAACATGCATCTTCTAGGCAAACGCGTGTCATTCTAGATCTCAACATTTTCCATCAGGTACGATTGTGGTCACTTTCCGTCAGGTGGTGATTGTGGTCAAGCGTTGGCCTATAGTTTAATAAAAAAAAACAAAGAAAAGTTTATTTTACTTCCCACCCAAATCCACCCTGGCTACGTCTATGTTATCGTCACATAAACTACTATTAACCTCCTAAGGCCCGAGACAGCAGACACAATAGAAAATCAATTGTCTTTAAATTTTAAAAGGCTTATGGGCCTTACCAACAATGGGAGAGCAACGCTTCGGCATGAATGGGCCGGCTCGACCGGAGTAATATACCACGTCCTCACAGAAAACCGGCGTGAAGTAGTGCATGCGCTGTGTTTCGCTGTGTGAGTGAGGGTACCTACCGGAGGCCCAATCCAGGGGAAATGTCACCACTGGTGTTGCAGGTGTCCATGAGCGGCGGTTATCGCTTACCATCAGGTAATCCGTCGGCTCGTCTTTTTTTTTTATGTGATAGGTAGCAGACGAGCAGGCGGATCACCTGATGGTAAGCAATTGCCGCCGCCCATGGACACATGCAACACCAGTGGAGTCACAAGTGCGCTGCTAACCTTTTACCCCCTTCCCCCCCGATGGGCCTCCGGTACCCTCACTCACTCGGCGAAACACAGCACAGGAGCTGCTTCACGCCGGTTTTCTGTATCATAAAAAAAAACACCTACACTCGGCGTCAAAAAAATCGCACATCTGCGTAGTTTTCATACTAACGCGCTCATATCACAGTTTCGTATATTAAAAAGTAAAACATTTTAAAAAGTTTCAGTATATTAAAAAGTATTTTATTACAATATTTTTAAGGTAACATTACCAATATATGTTCGTCTTTTAATCCAACATTTTCATCATCCATGGAATTTACTTGATTCGTCCAAAAAAATTAAAAAGTAAATCAGTTTTTCAGCTCCATAGAACATTGTATGGGACAAGAACATTGATTTACTTTTTTATGTTTTTGGGAAAATTAGGAAGTTTTTACGACTAATTAAGAAGCATGATTAACAGACGAGCATATAAAAACCATGTTACGTAAAAAATATTGCAATCAAATGTTTTACTTTTTTATATACGAAGCCGTGATATGAGCGCGTTAGTATGAAAACTACGCAGATGTGCGATTTTTTTGACGCCGAGAGTATATCATAAAAAAAACGACCTTGACTCATCGTTACCTCCCAGACTCCACGAGTTCCTGCCCAAGGAGCGCATCAGCGCGCGCGGGATGGAGGGCAAGGTGCTGAAGGAGTTCAGCAAGCACCGGGGGCTGAGCGAGCTGGACGCGAAGCACCTCTACACCAAGACTGCGAGGGATCTGCCCACGTATGGAGTCACCTTCTTCCTAGTTAAGGTACGCTATTTTATAAAATGTTAAAGGTGTTAACCTCGCTACACCTGCTGCAAATGAAGACGAGTCCGGGTCAAAATATGCACCTGAGTTTTTTCATAGAGACATTTTGGTGTCAGCCCGAAGTCTGGAATTGTAACCCCGTGCCTCGGAAATCACGTTAAGAGAGGTTGTCTTTGCAGAAATTTATATAAGAGAACCTTGACTCTGACACGGAGGGTCAGTAAAGAAGGTCAGGGATCGAAACCGAGACTCCAAGCGCAGCCGTCGCTTTAAAGTGCGACCCACTGCGCCACCCAGACAGTCTTTTGACACACCACACAGACACACACACACAGTCTTTTGATATCAGTACACCACCTAACATATTTTCACACGAGATAGCACTTCATTAACAGACATTAAGAGACAGCTTTAGTTAACTATCATGCTTAGGGTAAAGGTGGGATAGATGCCTCAACCAACATGTAGCGGCCTGTGCGAACACTACACTCATAGTCTTTCGTTTAAATACAAGCGTATCCCCTCCCTCTCGCCAGCCGACGCTAAAGGCTACACTAAAGGGCTGAGTGTAGTATTCGCACAGGTCGCTACATTCTGTCTAAGGCACCTATCCTACTACAGCATCTATCACACCTTTACCCTACTGCTACCCTCGCTACAGGAGCAGCAAAAGGGCAAGAAGAAGCTGGTGCCCCGGCTGCTGGGCATCAACGCGGAGTCGATCCTGCGGCTGGACGAGGTCACCAAGGAGGTGCTGCAGGTGTGGCCGCTCACGCAGGTCAAGACCTACCACGCGGGGAAGTCGGAGACATTCACACTCAACTTTGGGGACTACAGGTAAATGATTCAAAAAATCAACATCTGTGTATATTAGACTAACATCTTTTTTTTTATGAGATAGGGGGCAGACGAACAGACGGATCACCTGATGGTAAGTGATTACCGCCGCCCATGGACACCCGCAACACCAGAGGAGTCGCAAATGCGCTGCCGACCTTTTAAGAAGGAATACGCTCGCTTTTTGAAGGTTTGTAGGTCGTATCGGTTCGGAAATACACACATTACATACATACATACATAGTACATCTAAGTATACTATTTATAAAGAGGTTAATCTCATTGACCACGCCCAGGCATAAGCCTACCTATAAAGCCTATAAAGTTACCTATGAAAGTAAACCGAAAACTCGAAACTACATTCTTGTGTTCTTTCAAATGGCGTACGTGTAGACTGAGGTCCAACTACACGGTGATTGGTTATTTTTGATGTGAGATGTCACTAAACGACCAATGACGTTGAAGTTAGACCTCAGTCTACACGTACGCCATCTAACGGATTTTCAAAACGCGGTAGCCCAAATTTGATGAGTATTATTGTTATGTGCAGCGACAAAGAGTACTGCGTGAAGACCAACGACGCGCACCGCATCCGCGACATACTGCAGGGCTACATCGACATCATCAAGAAGCGCATGGACGCGCAGTACCGCCTCGCCATGACGGAGCACCACGCCGTCATGGAGGACCACGTCGAGCCCTCCAGGTGAGTCCTCCCTGCGACAGCATCCGCCACATCCGCAGGGCTACATCGACATCATCAAGAAGCGCATGGACGCGCAGTACCGCCTCGCCATGACGGACCACCACGCCGTCATGGAGGACCACGTCGAGCCCTCCAGGTGAGTCCTCCCTGCGACAGCATCCGCCACATCCGCAGGGCTACATCGACATCATCAAGAAGCGCATGGACGCGCAGTACCGCCTCGCCATGACGGACCACCACGCCGTCATGGAGGACCACGTCGAGCCCTCCAGGTGAGTCCTCCCTGCGACAGCATCCGCCACATCCGCAGGGCTACATCGACATCATCAAGAAGCGCATGGACGCGCAGTACCGCCTCGCCATGACGGAGCACCACGCCGTCATGGAGGACCACGTCGAGCCCTCCAGGTGAGTCCTCCCTGCGACAGCATCCGCCACATCCGCAGGGCTACATCGACATCATCAAGAAGCGCATGGACGCGCAGTACCGCCTCGCCATGACGGAGCACCACGCCGTCATGGAGGACCACGTCGAGCCCTCCAGGTGAGTCCTCCCTGCGACAGCATCCGCCACATCCGCAGGGCTACATCGACATCATCAAGAAGCGCATGGACGCGCAGTACCGCCTCGCCATGACGGAGCATCACGCCGTCATGGAGGACCACGTCGAGCCCTCCAGGTGAGTCCTTCCGGGCCTACTACGTACTCTCAACAAAGTTCCCGGTATAACACTTTTAGACCTTATTCCAATGGATTAAGGTCGAAAATTTGTCTACCGGGAACTTTTCTGATGATACATAGACCCACGACCTTTGGCGTAAGAGGCAGGACTCTTATACGCCAAAGGTCATGAGTTCGATCCCCACCCTGGACAAACATTCATGTGATGAACACTTGTGTTTGTTCAGTGTCTGGGTGTAATATACGAATTTAAGTATTATATTTGTGATTACTCTGTTGTCTGACATCTGTAACTACTTAGTAACGAGTCAAGTTAATGTATGATGTGTTGTGAATTTGTTTTCAGAGGTCACACGATGGAAGTCATATCGCACAACGCAAACAAAATCATGCAAGAGACTTTCGTGGGGCCGAGCAAAATCGTGTCTTATGAGCCAGGTAATTCCATGTTCAATAAATTATTATACAATATGTATAATCTGTGAACATTTACATCCCTTTAACCTTGTCTTTACCAATCATCCTGAACAACATTTTGTTCTGTCTTTTGGAAATCGGCATAAAAATATTCCAAATTTTCAAACACAGTTGGTCACGTGTCACGTGACTTGCTCATTTTTGTATGAGGAATCGATAAAAGTTCGACGATGTTTGAAAAGTCGTATAAATTTAATTTCATTCATGCCGAAGTGTGGTAAAATTGTTAGTTTATGGTAATCTCAAGAATATTACGGCTATGAAAGATTATTTTGTATCATATTTTTTCTTGACTAAAATTAATTAATTCTACATTGTCTTTTCCAGGCCAGCAAATATCCCAGGGTACGCAAATAGTGACGGTGCAGCAGATGGTGGTGACGGGCAAAGGAAGCCATCAACAAAATGTCATTGTAAGTTTCAATAGACTTTATTTATCGTACCTACTTAGGATGAAACTAACTCTACCTTCTGTAGTATAGCCGTATTCAGGCTTGCACCATAACTAAATGTTATGCGCTGCAGCATGTCTTATGTGGCTGATGACCTACAAGATAGCAACATCATTTCAGCCAATAGACGTCCACTGCTGGACATAGGCCTCCCCCAAAGTTCTCTACACAGATCGGTCCTGTGCCACCCGCATCCAAGGGACTCCCGCGACCTTCACTAGATCGTCGGTCCACCTGGTGGGAGGCCTGCCACGGCTGTGGCCTCCGCTCAAGGACCGCACCACCCCAACGGCCGTCTGTTCTCCTCGCAATGTGCCCTGCTCATTCATGGTCGCAGACATTGCCAACGAAATTCTTTTGGCTAGTTTGCGACCTTAGATCTCCTGCGGATCTCATTATTTCTGACACAACCGCGTAAGGCAATTCCGAGCATAGCCTCAAGATGTTCGACTTCTCTAACATTGTACGTTGTAGGTGGGCGAGCTGCCCGCGCGCAAGGACATGTCGATGGACTTCGTGAGGAAGCTGAACCGGCTCAACTCCAACTCGGTCAAGGTCGTCACGTTCTTGACGGGTGAGTCTCGACGGTCTTTTTTTATGTCTCTACCCTCCTTTATGAGGATAACTTCAAGTCAAGTGAAATAGTTGATAATAATGTGGGTAGTCATTTAAACGATACAATAAGGGTTTTTGCAAATGCAAAATCCGATAGATGGTGTTAAGTTGACGTCAGTTCCAACTTTGACGACATTGGTCGTTATGTACAGTCAGCCACACATCTGGTTACCATAAACTGTCAAATTTCCTCAATTGAAACTCAACCTGATGTGTATGAGAGTAAGATGAGAGTCGATTGAAGAATTTTGACAGTTTTGTATACTTTGATGTGTGACTGTACGTACGTAACTTTAAATAAACGAATATTAACCTACCTTACCTTTAGCAGATTTTTCATTCGCTCTACACGTTGACAGACGCGTCTGCTGATTTTGACTTTCTTAATCCCCCGTCTCCCTTAAAAAATATTTGAAAAAAATGCTGTCCATAAAATATGTAAAATGGATTTATTTTTCTAGAACCGTCGGATAGTAACGTCGCTGAAGCTCGGAAGTTGGTGGAAACTATGCAAACTGATATGCCCATTATAGAAGAAGGTAAGACAAGGTTTGCCCTCACTTCATTTCGAGACTTAACTTTAACCTATACCATGTGAATGTGCTTGAACCAGGACAATGTATGTGACGCTGTCTAAATCTCTTTATTTGTAGGTGTGAACGCTACAGCTCAAAAACAAAGTACAGAAGACGCAAAGAAGAAACTTCTAGATGAGCTAAGAGAATTACGCGACTGTATGAAGAGGCTGACTGACTCCACAGTTACACATGTTGTGAGTACTATCATTTGGGTTAGTGAGAGAGGATTAATTATGAGTGTCAGGGGTTTTTTAAATTTTCAATTTATTTATAACTAGCGGCCGCCGCGACTTCGTCCGCGGGGAAAAGTAGCTTTTCACCCCCCTTTAACCCCTTACAACCCCTTTTCGCCAATAAAAAGTAGCCTATGTTCTTTCTCAGGGTCTAGATCATCTGATACCAAATTTCATTTAAATCCGTTCAGTAGTTTTGGCGTGAAAGAGTACAAACAGACAGACAGACAGACAGACAGACAGACAGACAGACAGACAGACAGACAGACAGACAGAGTTACTTCGCATTTAATATATTAGTTTAGGATTAGTTAGGATAGTTAGGATTTTTATCATTGAGAATTCCAGATGTGATTTTATCTCAGTAGCTTTTTTATTTTTCTTTCATAGAACCCAGAAGAAGGCCAGGAGGCTGCCAGGAACATCGCCGACCTGTCCACGCAAATGTACTTCTCCTTGGACCCGCGCACCATCAAGCGCGGCGAATTCTGTCGGGTAAGTTGTAACTGAGCTAAGTAATACTGGTTTGAGAATGTCTTGAAACATGGTTTGATTGGGCTTGATGTTATGGTTATGGTGTATTCTTAGAAATTGGGGTTATTGGGTGTGAAACATTCGCTGGATCCTCGGAGGATCATAGATCATAGAGTGCGCAAAAGAGCGCTATTTGCCATTTTCGGAATTTAAGACCAATTACAATGGATTAGGGTCGAAAATCAAATAATACATTTTGTTTTCGACCTTGACGACATATTCAAAATTGAAAATATAGACAGCTGTAAAACTACCAATGACAGCGCTGCACTGTTGAGAACACTTTTTCTAACGCTTTCAGTATGGAATTATATATCTAGAGATTACACGGACGTATATATAGCTTTGACAAGGAGGGTGTCCCACATTGCAAAACAACCCCCCCCCCCTTAATTAAGTCGCCCTTATGTCAAACCAGGCCTCAATGGGGGGGGGGGTTGGACCCCCTGGACCCCCCCTATATACGTCCATGAGAGATTATATCGATAGCTAGATACTGATCTACAGAAAGACTGCCAACATTATGCCTGTAAAACTGAGATCCATCCACATGTTTGATAAAATTTGTTGACGCGAGATGCCAAAACTACTATTTACGAATCAAACAACCAATGGCGTTGAAGTCGGACCTCAGGCTAATATTGCGCCATCTAGTGGATTTTACACACCCGATAGCTCCCAATTGGTTTTAGCATTCTTTCATAATTAATTTAATAATTAACAGCAAGGGTATGGGAATTCAACTCTTTAGTATATAATCGCTCTTTCTATCACCATTGTCTATTGAATTTGGCTGGATGTTCTATTCTTGTTAATCAACATTCATCATCCATCTTCAATTTATACTGACACACTTTCCTAAGCACGTCATATCTTCCTAAGACCCAGACTTAAATAACAAGGTAGTCGTAAACTGTACAAACCTTTGCACATTTTTTTTGTCAGACCCATATACATTCAACTTAGATTTGGAGTTATTTGTGCCTTGATTTTGGGAGTATTAACTTTAATAGGTACTGAGTGTCTTAAGAGAAATAGTTAATTCAATTAATCGTAGCTTTTGTATGTATTGAACAGAAACTTGTACAAAATATTGTATAAAAACCGGCCAAGTGCGAGTCGGGCTCGCGCAAAGGGTTCCGTAGCAGCAAATATAATAAAAAGTACCTACATTATAAAGATTTTATATCATCGCGGATTTTGAAAGGTGTAGCATACTGTAGTATATTTTTGATCTCCTCTTTACTAGGTTCAGTCCCTCGTTTTCAGTGTAAGTGCACAATAACTTAACCAAAATTACAGTTAAATCAACCTATCTCAAAACTATAGAGATACTTTGATCAAACCAAAAATCGTTGAAAGAGTTAATTAGCATGCATCACCTCTATTTTTTTTAGAATTTTATACCCCGTAGTTATAAACTAGAGGTGGGGGGGACATACTTTTTACGACTTTGAGAGCTGATATCTCAAAAACCGTTCACTTTAAGAAAAATGTTTTTTAGAAAACTTTATATCATTTTAAAAGACCTTTCCATTGATACCCCACACGGGTTATGTACCTCGAAAAAAAACATTTCATCCCTCAGTTACATGTATGGGGGGCCCCACCCCCAATTCTTTTTTTTTACTATTTAGTGTCATATTTTTGTAGCGGTTCATACAACACATATTCCCATCAAATTTCATCACTGTAGTACTATAGTTTCCGAGTAAATCGGCTGTGACAGACGGACAGACGGACAGACGGACAGACGGACAGACGGACATGACGAAACTATAAGGGTTCCGTTTTGCCATTTTGGCTACGGAACCCTAAAAAAAACAACAAATTCCCATCATAGAAGCAATGTCTTGATTTCTATAATGGAGGCCTTTGCCCTGCATTATGATAGTACATATAGATAGATACTCTTTATTGCACAACACATTACAGAACTTAATGCTATTAGTAATATCCAAATACAATATCGGCGGCCTTATCGCTAATAGCGATCTCTTCCAGACAACCTTATATGCCCTTATAACCTTACATATAGTATAGGCTGATACTTTACTTTTTCTATGAGGGGTCTTAGGAGGGTTAAAGTTGTAATGCACGTTGTAGCGCTCGCGCAACAGTTTCATACAAGACGAGCGCACGGACGCGACGCTGCGCCGCGCGTCCTACCTCGCGGCCGCGCACGCCGCCTGCCGCACCATCGACGACGCTAAGGCCGCCTTGAATGAGGTTTGCCACTTCTCACTGTTCATTATCTGGTACTTGCACGGGGCTCCTTTTCGTACGGCGCTTGCTTGACTTCCTACAAAAAGTTTTTCTGTGCCATATCTGTTTCACCTCCCCATTTGGGGTGTGAACTGATACAGCATATGACTGTGCGCTCTGGCAGTACTTTCTCCTTAGTCTAGCTCCTTAGTCTTATACGGGAAAGAGCCCCGTGCAAGTACGACTACCGATGGCGTCTCCCACGATTCGGTCCGTATGCTAAGGCGGGAAGGATCATGGAAAGGTGGTGGGTCAAGTTCATTATCTGCTTTATTTCCTTTATTTTTCTACACTGGGTAGCGAATAAACCGAGCCGCCAGCTGATTTTCAACATGTTGGATTTGATTTTGACTGGCCTGATGGCGTATTTGCTAGTGACCCTGACTCATACGCCAACGCCAACGTCGTGGGTTTGATCCCCACTCTGGACAAACATTCGTATGATGAACACTTGTGTTTGTTTAGTGTCTGGGTGTAATAATTTATGAGATGTTCTGTGAATTTACAAAATTTAATTTAATTATGTTCAGTTCGGAAACTTATGATTATAAAAGTTTCTCTGCTACTGTTCTTTTGTTTATTTGCTGCCCAGTGTATAATGTGATCTGTTTACTGAGCTGGGATTAGTTTTTTAGTTCTATTAAGCATCGATAAACAGGTATTTTATTGCATGAGTGCATGATTTCCTTGTTGAATTCTGAAAGTCTAACAACAAACTATATAAAGGTCTAAAAAAAGTAACTTACTTACCTACTACGATGGCTCAACGATCCAAAATGAGTCTTGGCCTCGGAAAAAATAAACTATATAAATGTTATATTTGACCGGTTTAAGTATTTATTAGATTTCGATCTATTTTGAGGTCTCTTGTGACTTTAGTTTTGGTTTAACACTGATGCTGTCACTTTCGTTTGTGACAGTTTGTGTTTTCGTTTCATTTATCATACGGACAGCTAAGGAGGGAACTCCCTGCCGAGGTCTGTTTTTCCCGACCACTATAACTTGGCTATCTTTAAGGCAAGAGTGAACAGGCATCTTCTAGGCAAACGCGTGACATCCTAGACCTCATCGTCGCTTTCCATCAGGTGCGAATGTGGTCAAGCGTTGGCCTATAGTCTAATTAAAAAAAAAAAAAAAAAGACTTTTATAAAAGTGAAAACGTCGTTTTAAAACTATGACTAGCTTAAGTCTACGCTTTGAAATAAGGGGTAATTGTCGTTTGCTTTACCTAGGATTACCAAGGACCAGATCTAGATCCAGCTGCAGTAGAGGAGTTGGAGAAAGCTGTTGAAGACAAGATGGGCAAGCTCAACGCTGCTGTGGCTTTATACTTAACCGCGTATGCAGGTAACATGCCTCTAAATACTGTTACGCTTTTTTTTATGTGATAGGTAGCAGGCGAGCAGGCGGATCACCTGATGGTAAGCAATTGCCGCCGCCCATGGACACTTGCAACACCAGTGGAGTTACAAGTGCGCTGCCAACCTTTTATCCCCTTCCCCCCCGAGTGTGCCTCCGTTACCCTCACTCACTCGGCTAAACACAGCACATGGGCTGCTTCACGCCGGTTTTCTGTGAGGCAGTGGTATCACTCCGGTCGAGCCGGCCCATTCATGCCGAAGCGTGGCTCTCCCACAGTGACAGTACGCTGCTCTAAAGCTGCCCCCTCTCAGATAAGCCTCCCCCCCTCCCAAAAATACCTATAACCTTTTTTGAAGTCATGATCTGCGCCTGTTGTGAGCGTCTTTAATCGCTTTCTAGTACCACTGGTATGACTCCGCTTTTCAACGAGCAAGCTTCTTCTATTGTTGGTCTTCACGCCGCTACGCTCCACTTCAGTTAAAAAGCAGCCGAAAGTCAGTATTTTTTTTATTTTCAGATCCGCAAAATGTAGATTATTCTGCTGCAGTCACGTCGATGAATACAATCAATGAATTAATTCCGGAATTGGTGAAAGGTAATTTTACATCCATACTTTATTATAAATGAGAAAGTGTGTCTGTCTGTCTGTATGTTTGTATTTCTTTCACGGCAAAACGGAGCGACTAATTGACGTGATTTTTTTAAATGGTGATAGTTGAAGGGATGGAGAGTAACAAAGTATGTGTGTTGTGTGAATTTAATTTATGCGAATTTATATTGAATAAAATGCTTGCGTGATCGTGTCAGAAATGATGAGATCCGCAGGAGATCTAAGGTCACGGACTAGTCCAAAGAATTGCGTGGCTGAATGGCAATGGGCAGGGCACATTGCGAGGAGAACAGACGGCCGTTGGGGTGGAAAGGTCCTTGAGTGGAGGCCACGCGCAGGAGGCCGCAGTCGTGGCAGGCCTCCCACCAGGTGGACCGACGATCTGGTAAAGGTCGCGGGAGTCCATTGGATGCGGGTGGCACAGGAATCTGTGTGGAGAACTTTGGGGGAGGCTTATGTCCAGCAGTGGACGTCTATTGGCTGAAATGATGATGATGATGATATTGAATAACGCCCCGTTGCTCTAGTGGTTTACGTACCGGGCCGTGATCTCGCGGTCCCGGGTTCGATTCCCGGGTCGAGCAAAAGTATATTTCGAATTTTTCGAACATAGCTCGGGTTTGTGATCACTAATCCGCATTAGGCAAGCGTGGTGATTAAGCCAAATCCCATCATAGTGGCGATAAATTTCTATGATGGAGGCCTTTGTCCTGCAGTGGGACAGTATATAGGCTGATACTTTACTTTTTTTTATATTGAATAGATGCACAGATGCTCAGCGGAGTGAAAGACGGCAAGTCGAGGCAAGAGTTGTTGGATCAGCTGAGGGCGCTGTGCGACGCCGCCAAGGTCTGCATCTCCGCCAAACCTGAAGACCATGAGGTAACATGGGATCCAAATATATCTATATCTATCTATCTATACTATTTATAAAGAGATAACTTCTATGGACAACGACAAGGCTTATAAGTAAACCGAAAACACGAAACGCTTGCGCGATGTAATTGGACACAGCGCCATCTATCGGTTCATTTCTGAATTACGGTCCCGAAGCGAAGTGAGGGCAGGCCACTAGTTAGTTAATATGTTGGTAGGTTGTTATTTTGTCTTGCAAACAGATTTTCGGGGAACTTACGGGATCCCCATGTAATATAACCGTGGGGCTACCATACCCTTTGATATTAGTGACAGTGGCGCTATCAATGGTTTAACGTCTTAAGGCTCAGACAGCATATACAATAGAAAATCATTTGTTTTTGCCTCGTATGAGGCTTTTGGGTCTTACGACGTTAAGTACCGGGCCATGATCTTGGGGTTCCGGGTTCGATTCCTGGGTCGAGCAAAAGTATGTTTCGAATTTTTCGAAGATAGCTCGAGTTTGTGATCAGCAATCCGCATTAGGCAAGCCTAATCCCAGGATAGTAGCGATGACTTGTTTTCATTGATGGAGGCCTTTTCCCTGTAGTGGGACAGTATATAGGCTGATACTTTACTTTACTTTTATACTAATTCGTATTTTATAACAATTTTTTACTTTTTTTCGTAGAATCTACGAGAAGCAGCGAAGGACTATGGACGAGCGTCAGAAAAGTTGCTCTTCACTTTCAAACGAATGAAAAAAACGAGCGGTGAAGATGATAAAGCAAATGAGGTAAACATTTTTAGTTATTTTCATACTTTAAACTTATAACACCCCGTTGTTTTTGCGTCGGGGGTTAAAGATTAAAATAGGACAAAAAAGGCACGGAATCAGGGTCCGTGGAATTAAAGTTTTTTTTTAAATTGAATTTTATCTGTCCAGTTGATCGAGCTAGCCAAAGACGTGGGTGCGAAGGTGTCGCTCCTCCTGGCGAAGGCGAGCGAGCTGACCACGCTGGCGGCCGACGACCCGCGCGCGCGCGATGTGGACGACGCGAGGTTACGCTGCGCAGACGCAGCTGACGACCTACTGGCTTGCACTACGGTGAGGACACATTAAATAGGGTATTTTACTGTCATTGAAATATCGACATCCGATACCTAGACTCGATAATTTACTGTATGAATGTACGATTATTAAAGAAATATAAAAAAAACACAAAACAACAGATTACAAAAAGAAAATGAAATAAGAAAAGAAAAGTAGGTAGGTAGCCAATTTAGAAAACTACATTTTCTATAGTTTTCTTGGGTCTGGGTGTTCTGGGTTGACGCTCCCAGTTAATTATCGTCTCCGGTACTCATAGTACAGGGGTTGTCCTAGTTTGAGACCAGGTTGATCGGTGTGATTGTCTGGCGCATTTATTTATTTTATTTATTATCTGTCAGCTGACTGCCCCCTTCGTGCACGAGGCGCACTGTCGATCCGCGGCGGACGCGGCGGCGGCGGCGCTGGCGGCGCGGGCGCAGGCGCTGGCCGCACGCGCGCGCCCTCTACTGGACCAGCCTGACAGGTCACAGCTAGGGGATGACCTCAGGGATAGGACCCTAGACTTGGCTAAAGCTTTGGATAGACTGAAGGACGCGTTTGCTAGCTTAGATGGTGAGTAACAAGCTTTTTACGATTGATAAATTGATTAACCCTTTAACGGACCGCTGGCCGCGCACTGCCGAACGCTGCTGGACCAGCCCGACAGGTCGCAGCTCGGGAATGACCTCAGGGATAGGAGCCTAGACTTGGCTAAGGCTTTGGATAGGACTGAAGGACTCGTTTGCTAGCTTGGATGGTGAGTGACCAGCTTTTTACGAATGGTAAATACATTTGCCATCAAGCAGAATCCTACAAAAAACGGGATCCTGAAAAAGACTGGACTGCCACGTGAAAGGTCCGTAAGGGATAAGCTCGATAATTCAAACATTTTCTCATAATTATGTTTGTAAATTAAAATTGTGATCTTTTGACAAACTCAACCTCAAAATATATTATACTAGCTTTCCGCTCGTATGCCTTCCCATATTATAAAAAAAAAACTCATTACAACTACCATACTAGACATACAAATAGCCAATGCGCTATCTTAACTTTTTTTCAACATAACTACAGGTATGCCCGAATCAGACCCTGAAAAAGTGAATGAAGGCCGCCGACTGAAGTTTATTACCACCGCAGCTGTTGCTAAGAAGAAAATGGATGAAACTGAAGATGAACTGAATAAGGTAAGTAATATATTAAATAAGTAAGACAATATTTTAAGTATTCTATGATGGAAGCCTATTTGGCACACCATATTTATTTTTTTAAGTTTGATAACTGTTTCTTCCGTATTTTTGTATGTGTGAAATATTTTTTTTCTGTTTTTATTAATAACATAAGGATTTAGGTAATGTAGTTTTCTATTTGTAACGTTGAAGTCTCTGAAAGGAAAAACATCTCATTCACTTTATTTTCTCAGCCATACATGGGAACTCCAGTGAAAGGAGTCACATCAGAAGAATTGAAGAGGAAGTTGGCGGAGAGCATATCACAGTTGAACGCGGCTTTAACTGCTCTGGTCAACGCTACGGCAGGTAAGGATGTTCAATCGGACGTTACTGATATTTTTTTTTTAATAATATTTCTCAACATCACATACATTGATCTGACTCCGAGATAGGTAGCTCAAGCACCTGTGTTACGGATATCAGAAACTATCAACAGTGGAATTACAAATATATACATATAATACTTTTCTTTTGTAAATACATACTTATAATACATAGATAATCTAACATCTTGCGTTAATAATTAGCTAGATGGCGTACTATAGAACTGAGATCCAACGACTAAAGTAAAGTATGAACTTATATACTGTTCCACTGCAGGGCAAAGGCCTCCATTATATATGAATCAACTCATCGCTACTATTATGGGATTAGGTTTAATCATGTATGGATGAGGAATAATATTTTACTATACTCCAAACTGGAATTCAAGACCAAAAAATTTACGACAGATACGTCACTGTCAAATCTATTAATGTCACTTATGTCATTTTCAAGTGACGTTTTCAGGTTTCGCCAACCTTTTTGGCATTATTTTTCTTAATATGCAGACTAAACTGTCAAGTTTCCATACATTGTTAAAATGTTAGTTACTAGCGCAGTACCATCTTTGAAAACTAAAATTACGGATGGTTAGGTATTTATTAAAGTGTCTTGTATTTAAATAAAAAAAAGTTGATGAAATTATTTTTTTAAATTATATAATCACAATTACCAATAAATAAATTACAACAGCGAGTGCTTTTAGAAAAAAACATTGTAGCAACATTGTAGTACATTTTTTGGTCTTGAATTTCAGTTTTGGGTATAGGGTGCCACCCTATCTTACTTGGGAGAATGATACAGTTAGCTACCTGTGTATTTTCCTCTTATGAAACACTAAACCTTATATTATTACATTTTGTCTTGCAGATCGTGACAAGCCAGATTATGCAACTGCAGATTTAGCGGTCGCTACTATAACTGAATTGATGCCTGAAATCGTTTAAAGGTAGGTTATTCATCATCACCATAATTTCCGCTTCTGTGGAAACACACCCTTACTATAAGACAGCTTCGTTGTTTGCCGGTCATCTTCCCTATTGGTTTAATTATAAGTTGATTGCGTATCACGGTAGCTATATCTTGTAGATGGCAAGGCGCTCGGCGCCGGGCAGGGCGAGCAAGCGCGCGCGGCCATGTTGGCGGACTTGAAGGCCCTGTGCGACGCCGCGCGCGCCGTCTGCGACAGCGACCACGCCACTGCTGAGGTAACAGTAAAACAATGTTTATTAACCACAACATAGACAAACAGACAAAATAAAGGAACATAGAACTTGCGGCCGACAAGGTTCAGCCGCAGCATGGTGTTGCAGACGCCGCGCTTAATTCCAATTTTTTTTTATGTGATAGGTAGCAGATGAGCAGGCGGATCACCTGATGGTAAGCAATTGCTGCCGTCCATGCAACACCAGTGGAGTCACAAATGCGCTGCTAACCTTTTATCCCCTTCCCCTCCGATGGGCCTCCGGTACCCTAACTCACTCGGCGAAACACAGCACAGGAGCTGCTTCACGACGGTTTTCTGTGAGGCAGTGGTATCACTCCGGTCGAGCCGGCCCATTCATGCCGATGCATAGCTCTCCCACAATTAATTAAAATTATTCGAATAATACACGAAAAAAAGACGAATATTCGAATACTGAAATTTTTCGAATATTTGCAAGCCCTAGCCGCGAACAGCTGCTGCAGCGCTGGTTTTCAGGCTGGACCTTGAGTGAACGCCTTAAATATAATAAACAGTAGAAGTGCACAAACAACAGATGTACAAAAACAGGATCACAGGAAAATCAAAAATAAACAAGGTAGATAAGGAAATATCGAATGACTTGGGATGGATTTATATTTATGGATTTGGCTACCTGTATGACCTTTTTAGGCTATTATTCACTGTTTCTATCAGTGTGTTTCATTGTTTTGAAGGACATTTTATTGTTTACAGGAGCTTAACGGTGCAGCCGCCAAATTCGCGAACACTTCCGGAAAGTTATACTACGTGTTCAACCCTCGCGCCAATCAGGACAAAGAGCATGAGGTACCTATACGCACACTGCTACTGTATTGTATACTGTGTGATCTGTGAACATTTACTTTTACTGCCTCACAGAAACCCGGCGTGAAGCAGCTCCTGTGCTGTGTTTCGCCGAGTGAGTGAGGGTACCGGAGGCCCATCGGGGGGGAAGGGGATAAAAGGTTAGCAGCGCACTTGTGACTCCACTGGTGTTGCATGTGTCCATGGGCGGCGGCAATTGCTTACCATCAGGTGATCCGCCTGCTCGTCTGCTACCTATCACATAAAAAAAAAATTACATCACTTAACCACGTGTTCTACCAACCGTTTTAAATAACATTTGTTCTATGACTTTTGCAATAAATTCGCATGTGAAAAAAACAACTTTTCATACGAAGTTGGCCACGTGCCTTGGTCATTTTGTATGTGGAGTCAAAAAATCGATTTATTTTGAAAAGTCGTTGAACAACAAATGTTGTTCTGAATAATGGTACGTAGAACACGTGATTAAAAAGATGGAAATGTTCACTGATACGCCTTGTATCTATAGAATAGTTATCAAAATAGTTTAGACTGGCCGGATGGCGCATTTGTTAGTGACCCTGCCCCATAACGCCAAAGCTCGTGGGTTCGATCCCCACCCTGGGGGTCTACTCCGCCGAACGATAAACGATATATCGTGCCAATAATCGTGTCGGAGCCTACTCTAAGTGCCATCGTATCGACTGTCGTTGATACGAATCTACGAACGATATTGCTTTGACAGTTTCTTACAAAAACCCTACTCTAATACACCATAAAACGATACGAATAATTGAATTTGACAGCTTCACAAACGTCAAATCGACGAACATTCCTACGACATCTCTGATGGTGTCGTAAGATTATCGTTTCGTTGTGATTTTGCATTTAAAGACCCATATTACTGTTCTCCGGACTAGTATCTTCCTTTACCATTGACCCCAGCTCTGTTCAATAGATTTCGGTTGTGATGACGATTGGATTTTGATTTACATAAATCAAAGTATTTTTGGCGCGAACCCTCGAGTGTGTTCTGTGTGTTTTCGCTGCTTTACCCTGTTTTCTTTATAATTTTTGACCCGAACTACTTAAGGACTCTTGCTTTCGCCACTTATAATACGACTCGGACTGTGATATTGATTTTGGGATGGAATTGATGAATAGTGCTGCAGTTGCCTTGCTTTCTAGACAATGTCTTAGTTATTGAGGATGATGAAGAATGATAATAAAAGCACCTATTGTTAAATTATATCTTGTTTGTTTTCAATGTTTTCTCTACCTTATCCACACAATAAAGGGCTATGGGTTATGAAACCCAAGCGCTGCCTGCATTTGGAATGAGTTTTTGTTGTTGTTGCGCAAAATAATATGGTTAATAAAAGGCATAACCTGTAAACTTCTATGTAAAATTACTCAAAAAACCTAGCCTCCTTGAATTACGATTTTATTTTCTTATTAATCAGCATTACATGCTCTTTTAATCAACGTATATTTCATTCATTATATTTTTGAATAAAATGTGGAAGCAAAACGGAGGTGATTATATTCTCTTTGGTGGAAGCATATAATACAATGTACTCTGTGGTGGAAGCTGTCATAGCTCTTTTGTGTCATTTTTTTTTAGCCATTTATGGTCCACACTGAAGAATAATAAACCAAACAGCCAAACTTTTTTTAATTTACAATCATTCGTTCACGAACATCCGAACAAAACAAAAGTAAATTGTCTATACTTACGATAATCGACACTGATTACGAACATTTCTTATAGTAGGGTACATGCGAATAATTCGAACCAATGTCGTATCGTTACGAATAATTCGTTGTCGTTGGCGGAGTGACCCATGGACAAACATTTGTGTGATGACATTTGTGTTTGCCCAGTGTCTGGTAATATAATGCTATTTATGTCTTACTAGCGGCCGCCCGCGACTCCGTTCGCATGGAAAAGTAACTTTTTACCCCCTTTCAACCCTTTACAACCCCCTTTTCACAATAAAAAGTAGCCTATGTCCTTTCTCAGGGTCTAGATTATCTGTATACCAAATTTCATTTAAATCCGTTGAGTAGTTTTGGCGTGAAAGAGTAGCAGACAGACAGACAGACAGAGTTACTTTCGCATTTATAATATTAGTATGGATATTTGTGGTTCATCTGTTGTCTGATATCTAAGTGCTTAAGCTACTTAGTACGGAGTCAGGTCAGGTATGAGATGTTTTGAGAATTATTTTATTTTAAGCGTCGTGTCATTCTCATTATCTAGATGGATGGCGGTTGACCTGGTTTATCACATAACGTTATGTCACTTGTAGATCCTGGACCTATCATCGTCGGCGTGTGAGAAGGCTTCCAAGATGCTGGCGTCAGTGTATCAGCTGGCGAGTGAGGCGGGCGAGGCGGGTGTATCACTGGACGCGGCGGGCTCGCGCGTGGCTGACGCTGCCAACGCTCTACTCACTTCCGCTCAGGTACGCTTCGTTAATTAAATTGCCGGGTCTCTTTTCATACAGGAAGGCAAACGAGCAAGGCCTGCAATGGTTGCATTTTGACGTTTTATCATAATTACGAAGTTACGTACAAAACGACCAATGTCGTCAAAGTTGGACCTGACGTCAACGTAACGCCATCTATCGGAGTTTGCATCTGTAAAAACCTTCATTCCGACCGATGCTCGTTTAGTACTTAGTGTATTTAGACACAGGTCCCTCCACCAGCCCATGGTCCTTCCTACCGTCTCGGCATACGGACCGAATCTTGGGAGACGCTCACCAGGTACTCGCTAAGGGCTCTTTCCCCGGTGGGAATGTCAGCTGTATGAAGAGGAACGGCAACAGATGCTGAATGACTGGAACAGGAACGAGATAGGACCAGTATACCACAAGAGATGGTCAACCTGCAAGAAGGTTTCGACGGTTGCGTGCGTTTGCACACAAAAGGCTTGAACATTAGGAAGGAGTTCGATCGATGTGGAACTGCCCGAGCGCGAGTCGCTTGTGCTGTGGTGTTTCACGCCCCATTTAAAGGAGAAGTGACATTGAGACGGGCTAAAGACACAGACTTTGTAGGGAGTGAAGAAACTGCACCGTGGAAAGTACTTAGTGTATTGACTAATCGAAGTTAATGTTTCCAGCTGACAGCCCCGTGTATGTCCGACCCTCGTTGTGTGGAGACCCTGACGTCCTCAGCGGACGCGCTGGCCCGCGCGAGCCAGGGCTTGGCCTCGGCGTGGGCGCCGCTGGACACAGGAGCCTCGCTTCCAGCCCTTCGGGGATAGGTTGGAGGAGAGCGGCGGGACTTGCAGGACCAGCTGGACAGGCTGAGGAAGGCTTGCCACCTGCCGGCCAGTGGTGAGTGTGATATTCTGTGTATGTCGGACCCTCGTTGCATGGAGACCCTGACGTGTTGGAGGAGGAGCGCTGGGACTTGCAGGAACAGCTGGACAGGCTGAGGAAGGCTTGCCATATGCCGGCGAGTGGTGAGTGTGTAAAATAATTTTGGCCCCTGCGAATGGCAATATCACGGTTATTCATACTTAAGTATCCGCCTATATACTGGCCCACTACAGTGCAAAGGCATCCATCATAGAAAATCATGATGGGATTAGGCTCAATCTCCACACTTCCATAATGCGGATTGCTGATCACAACCCGAGTTTTGTTAAAAAAATCGAAACATACTTTTGATCGAACCGGGAATGGACCCGGGACCCCGAAATCACGGCCGTTATTCATACGCCAATCCCAGTCCATCCATGTTTGTCTATGTTACCACCCGAGAAATATTGCGCTATTTTAAAAAGATGTTGTATTTGACATTTGTTGGAATCCACTATTGACTATGATCAAATGATGTTGTTTTACGTAAGTGGTGTTATTTCAGGTATACCAGGTGATTCAAACAGTGATCCAGAGAAGGAAGGGCGCCGGCTCCAATTCATCACCACAGTCGGAAACGCCAAGAAGAGAGTTGACGATGCTGAGGCTGAGCTGGATAAGGTGAGAGGAATCAGACCACTTCAGAATCCATACTAATATTATAAATGCGAAAGTAACTCTGTCTGTCTGCTACTCTTTCACGCCAAAACTACTCAACGGATTTAAGTGCAATTTGCTATACAGATAATCTAGAATTCTAGACCCTGAGAAAGGACATAGGCTACTTTTTATTGCGAAAAGGGGGTTGTAAGGGATTGAAAGGGGGGTAAAAAGTTACTTTTCCACGCGGACGGAGCCGCGGGCGGCCGCTAGTATGGTATAAATGCTTAGTTTTTTTTGTGATAGGACGAGACGCAGACGAGCAGACGAATCACCTGATGTTAAGTAATGACCGCCGCTCGTGGACACCCACATCGCGCGTAGAGTTACAAAGTGCGCTGCCAATCTTTTCCAATTCACCGCCAAACAGGCCTCAGCTACCCTCACTCACTCGGGGAAAGCGTTGGCGCTGCTTCACGCTGGTTTTCTTTGAGGCAGTGGTATTATTACATCAGTCAAGTCGGCTACATCCATGAAGCGTGACTTTCTCACGGTTTGAAACTAGTTGCCGCAACTCGAAGACTACCTAAGGTTGTTATTAGTTTTGAGGGTTAGAAACATAAATAAAGATTAATTTCTTCTAGCCACTGACTGGTGTTCCTCTGAAAGGCGCATCGGCGGAAGAACTTCAAAGGAAAATGGCGGAGAAGATTGCTCAACTCAACGCTGCTCTGACGATGCTGAGGCTGAGCTGGATAAGGTATGTTGATATAGAAATCAGACCACTTCAAAACGGACATCCGATGTCCATCTGATAAATGCTTAGATTTTTATGTGATAGGACAAGACCGCATGCTTACCGACCGAGACGCAGATCAGCAGACGAATCATCTAATGATAAGCGATGTCGCCACACATGGGCAATTAATAATAGGCCTTTGCATCTTAACAGATGACTTAAGTAGCATCTTAAGTAGGGACACCACAACTTCACATGGACAATGAGGGTGTGTGCGAATGAAAAATCCGATAGATGGTTACGTTGACGTCAGGTCCAACTCATAACTTCATAATTTTCATATGATACGTCAAATGTTACCAATTCACTCGTTGGACCTGACGTCTACGTAACGCCATCTATCAGAATTTTCATTCGCAAACACCCTCATTGTACACCCACAAATCCAGTGCAAGTGCACTGGCAACCTTTTCCCTTTCTCTCCCGCATTTACCCCTTCGTCGGTATCCTCACTCTCTTTTTATAGGTAATAAATGGCAAATAAGCATACGGGTCACCTGATGATAAGTAATGGCCGCCGCCCGTGGACATCCACAACGCACGTAGAGTCACGTTTTCTATGAGGCTATGGTATCACTCCAGTCGAGCCGGCTACATCCGTGAAGCGTGATTTTCTCACGGTTTGAAACTAGTTGCCGCAACTCGAAGACTACCCAAGGTTGAGGTGCATATTGTTATTAGTATTGAGGGTTAGATACATAAATAGATAGATAGATAGCGTTTATTGGCCATAAAACATAGTAAATAATGATTTATTTGTTATAGCCACTGACTGGTGTTCCTCTGAAAAACGCATCGGCGGAAGAACTTCAAAGGAAAATGGCGGAGAAGATTGCTCAACTCAACGCTGCTCTGGCGGCGCTGGTGGCGGCCACAAATGGTGAGAACTAAATAATATAATAATAATATTTCACTACATCACTACATTGATCTGACTCTGAGATAGGTAGCTCAAGCACCTGTGTTACAGATACAGATTTCTCGGCTAAACCGTTACTTTGGGACCCTCAACAGAATGAGGAGGACTTAAACTTCGATATATTTTACCTCATTTGACCACTTTCTATGGGTTGAAAAAAAACTAAGTTTTTTTTTAATTTGGGGAGGTTTTTGTTTCAAATATCACTCATTTTCCTCACCTTATCAGACATTTAGCGGGCATGTAATGTTTACGCATTAACATTAACTTTTTAAACAAGCTGTGTATCTGCGTGTGTGTGTGTGTGTGTGTGTGTGTGTGTGTGTGTGGTGTGTGTGTGTGTGTGTGGTGGTGTGTGTGTGTGTGTGTGTTGTGTGTGTGTATGTGTGCATAAAAATCACGTTTCTTTTAAATCAACTTATTATTGAAGTTTTTTATTCTTGGGGATCATAGTTGAGGGATATTTGCTAATGTTAAAAAAATTTTTCAGATCGAAATAAACCCGATTATGCAGCAGCCGATCAAGCTGTGGCGACGATAACTCGATTGATGCCTGAAATTGTTAAAGGTAAGTTGATATTTTGCAATACAAATGTTGCCATTTTACTTATGTTTTCTCAGGAGTTCCCCAAGGTGGAACACTGGGGCCTATACTTAAGAATAAATTATTTAATTTGTTTTTTTTTAATGTGATGTTTTTGACGAGTATTTTGGTTGGGTCTAAGTATTCATGGCACTTTCGTTGGTTGCCTTGTTTCCTTAGTCAAAATGTTAACCTTAGTTTTGGAATAATGTATGTGTAGTTGCCTCAATTTCATTTAGTTTCCTTTGTAAGTAACATTTTTATACTAGAGTCTGCAAACGAGCAAGCGGGTCATCGGCTGATAAGTAATCGCCGCTGCCCATGAACATCTCCGAGACCAGAGAGGCCGCTGATGTCATCATCATCATCATCAGCAACCCACGCTCGTCCACTGCTGGACATAGGTCTCCCCTAATGCACGCCACCGCTCCCGATTTTCGGCCACTCTCATCCAGCTCACTCCAGCCAGCCTTCGAATGTCGTCATCCCATCTTGTAGCTGGGCGTCCAACACTACGTTTGGCGAGTCGCGGTCTCCACTCAAGGACTTTATAGGTCCAACGGGTGTCAGTTCTGCGGCTAATGTGACCAGCCCACTGCCACTTCAGTTTGCTAATTCGGTGGGCTATGTCGGTGACTCTGGTTCTCTGTCGGATTACACTGATGTGCTGATGTGTTGCCGGCCTTTTAAGAAGCAGTGTATGTGTCTTTTAACATGTAGTCTTGATTGATTCTTATTTTGTTTTGTCCTCGTAGATGGAAAAGCATTAAGTGCGGGGCAACCAGACGAGAAAGCCCGTGCGGAGTTGCTGGCCCAACTGAAAGCGTTATGCGACGCGACTCGAGATGTTTGCAACAGCAGCGAACAAAACAATATTCAGGTAACTCGGCCCTCATCACTGTCATATCACTTCGAGCGATGGTCTTTTTTATGTGATAGATAGTAGACGAGCAGACGGATCACCTGATGGTAAGAAATTGCCGCCGCTCATAGACACCTGCAACACTTGTAGAGTCAGAAAATGACAAACAGCGCTCTTTTACAAATGGAGCTTTTTATGGCGGCGACACTTCTAACGCGTTCACGCTATATCTATGGTAAAAATATTTTGTAGATAGATATTTTTTACAGTTATTTCTCTATTTTATTAGAAAGATAGATTTCAAATTCACTTAGAATTCAGATACTAATCAAATCAATATAATTTGACCCTAGGATTTGAACAACGCCGCCGCTAAGTTCGCGAAATCCTCCGGTAAACTATTGTACGTGTTCAACCCTCGCGCCGACCGGAATAAAGAACATGAGGTTAGTAAACTACCCTTTTAAATTGTTGTATTTATTGTCGATTCGTAAACCTATTCTATACTCAAAACTGAAAACTACAAAAAAGTGACTAACAGATTTGACAGTGACTTATCTGTCGTAGATTTTTTGGTTTTGAATTCCAGTTTTGGTTATAAGTTTAAATGAAATTGATTTTATCAGAATAAATAAGTGGCACGGTACCATGTATATTGTTATGTTTCCAGGTGGTTGAATTGTCGTCGTCGGCGTATAAGAAAGCGTCGGAGATGTTGGCGAACGTGTCGGCGTTGGAGAGCGGCGCGGGCGACGCCAAGCTTGCCGAGCTGCGCGCGCGCACGTCTGACGCCGCCATAGCGCTGTTAGCTACTGCACAGGTAAAGAACTCTGCTTGAAAGTTTAGGAATAGGTTGACAGGTTGACTGGTAGAGAATAAATAGCTCTTAGCATTAAATTCGCCTATTTTACGAAGTTTTTCAAAATAGAATTTTAAATAAATAAATAACTTAGAATTTTTTCTATCGACTACCGTGAAGACGTAACGTAATCGGAATAGGTCGGACGGTCTCTTAATTTAATTTCTTTACATTTGATTGCTTACTTATTTGAAAAGCTGGTTAAAAGGATGTAAATGTTCATATATACACCCTGTGTGTCATATTTTTTTATATGATAGTCTCTATACACCCGCAACATCAGTAGTCTCCTCCGATACCACTCATTGAGTGAAGAAAAAAGAAAATACGTATTATTAAGCCTTTGACTACCACATTATTAGACTCAACAGAAAAATTATTGTTTGCCGGTCACCGGTGACCCCCATGGCGTTCAAAGTGTTAAAGTGGTCCTATATTGAATAAAAACATTTTAATTTGTTGTTGTTTTAATGTGTTGTCTAAATTGCATACCTAGTTTCTATAAGTCTTTGTATTGCAATAGAATGTCTATTGTTTCACAGTTGACTGCTCCCTGCATGCAAGACCCTCAATGCCAATCAAGACTGGCGTCAGCAGCGGACGCCCTGGCCGACGCCAGCCAACGCTTGGCGGGGGCCTGGCAGCCGATAGTGCGAGACCCGCGCTTCAAACCGCTGGGCGACAAGCTGGAGGCAGGTCGGAGCAACCTGCAGCAAGAGCTGGAGAGGTTGAAGAAGGCTCTCCGAGTGACGCCTAGTGGTAAGACTTGCTTATTATGAGTTAAATAATTGGATTATGTATGTTTTACATTATCTTAAAAAAACATAGACATTGTATAGCTGGAGGCACGAAAGTATAGCGATGACCGTTATTTTGCGCACTTGTAAAAAAGAGGACTTTCTATGAAAATTGGTTTCTGCGCACTCAAGGTCATAACTACACTTTCTTGCGACAGACTATAAGTCAATAAGTAAGTAGGTAAACATTTACTAACCACAGTTAAGAAATATACACGTAGCGAGTGGTAGAATTCAGTTATTTACTTACTTACTTACTTCAATGGCTCAGCGACCCGAAACGAGTCTTGGTCTCCGAAACAAGAGAACGCCACTTTGGTCGATCCTGCACTACTTGTCGCTAGTTAGTCAATAGTTTTCCTTTGAAAATGCATGCTATGATGGGACAAAAATTTAAAGGCTGATATTTTACCAGGTGGTATACCGGAAGATGCTGTGTCTGGTGACGCGGAGCGACGACGCCTTCAGTTCGTGAGCGCCGCGGCGCATGCGCATAATGGCGTCGAAGCTGCTGAGAAAGAATTGGACAAGGTAAGTACTTGTTGATTGCGAAATATTTAACACATTTTCTTTATGTGATAGGTGACAGACGGATAAACTGATGGTAAGCGATTGCATGGACATACAATTAGAGTTACAACTATACTGCCAATGTTTAAATCTCCTTTCTCCCCAATTCTACTCAACCAAATTGGACACTTCTTCTCAACTGAATTGGTGACTTCTACTCAATCAAATAGGCAACTTCTCCAAAATATAGTTGGCGACTTCTACTCAACTAATTTGGCGACTGCTACTCAACCAAATTGGTGACTTCTACTGAACCAAATTGGTGACTTCTACTCAACCAAATTGGTGACTTCTACTCAACCAAATTGGTGACTTCTACTCAACCAAATTGGCGACTGACTTTTATTCAACTAAATTGACGACTTCTACTCATTTTTCTTTTTCTCATCACTAATTGTTCTTCTTGTATATTGTATTCGAATTTTAATTTTTTTTTCTATTCTTTAAAATAGTGCGTAACATAGAAAGTGGTAAGTGAATCTCAGCTGCTAACCGAGTGTCATTTTTATTGTTTGTAATGGTCATCGTATATTTGTATGAGTTGGATTGATTAGTGTGTGGTTGCAGCCGGCGGTGGCTCCCAAAGCGCCGGTATCCAGCGCGGAGCTGCAGCGCCGGCTCGCGCAGGCGCTGGCGCAGCTCAACGCCGCCGTCGCCGCGCTGGTGGCGGCCACGTCAGGTGCGTGATATAACCACTTTCCACGTCTAATTATACAGGACGTATTTGTGAACATTTATATATCTTGTTTCATATCATAACATCAGACCCAAGTCTTCAACCAACCATGCTGGTCAACATTTGGACATATTTTTGCAAACAAGAATCGACCCTCCTTTCAGCTGAAATTGACTTACATATTTAAATACAAAAACGTTTTCTACATCAAAAGTAAAATTTTCAAGAAAGTAATTTTTTTTCGTGCCATGTCCATTTGTTCTATGACTTGGAAAATTGCACAAAAAAATTTCAACTTTTTACACAACATAAATGTTTTGAAATGTGTTTCTTTTTAGATCGTGAAAACCCCGACTATGAATCGGCGGGTCAAGCTATGAATACGATAAACCAAATACTACCTCAGTTGGTAAAAGGTAAGAAAAACATTTCTCATCGAAATTCCTCCTTGCAGCTGTTATTAAACTCTTGACTTTGCTAATGCTTTTTTTATAAATGAAAATAAGTATTTATTGATACAAAGCCAGCTCATTAATTTACTAATTTTATATGGGCAATGTGATGTAGTGTCACTATACTCTGGTTTTTAATCATGTGGAGTAAACTGACAGATGTCAATGTGTCATCCTCATACATTATCACTCAATTTTACAGATGAAAAATGTCAAAATGTATAGAAACTTGACATTTGCATCTGTCAGCTTACTCCACTAGATTAAAAACCAGAGTATACTCATGAGCATTGTTATTCAGTTAATTTGTAAATACATACATTTGTGGCTGACGTGTTACACGCCAGATACAAAGAGCTTGAGCGCGACCTGTGATGATGTGTGATGTTTTATTGATACAAAGCTCTTTAATTTGGTAATTTTACATGGGCAATGTGACGTAGTGCGAAACTAATCATGAGCATTGTTATTGAGTTAATTTGTAAGTAAATACATTTGAAACTGATATGTTACACGACAGATACAAAGAGTTTGAGCGCGACCTGTGACGACGCGTCCCGCGCCGCCATGTTGGACGACGCGCGCGCGCTGTGCCATGCCACCCGCGGCGTCTGCGCCGGCGCCGGCCAGCCCGGGAACGAGGTACGAGATAATATAGGGTGTATCTGTGAACATTTACTACCCTTTAACCACGTGTTCTATCAACTATTCTGAACAACTCTTTATTGTTTCTTTTTCAAAAACCCTACCAAACAAAAAGAGAATCATTAAAATTCGTTCTTAAATGGCAGAGAAATCATAAACATACATAGTACAAAAAAACACGGGTCGAATTGAGAACCTCCTCCTTTTTTAAGTCGGTTAAAAATTATATTCAGGTCATAATCTATGGAACAGTTATTTTTATTTTGCTTATTTTTGATTATCTAACATGCTGAAGGGGCTTTATTCGTGTTACTGATTATGAGGGCTTCGGGATTAAAACTACCAAAATTTAACGATGTAGTATGTATCAGAAAAAAGTGACTGTAGCATACTGACAGACAGACATGACGAATCTATATGGTTTCCGTTCTCTGCCATTAATCGAGTGGGTCCCAAGAACAAAATTGTATCTGCTATGTTTTTACTTATATAGTATGATACGATTATGTTCTTGGGACCCGTCGATTTGGTTATAGGACTTTATATCTTGAATACATTATTCTGAGCTCACTGTTGGGCATCCTGCGCAGGAGTTGAACAGCGCCGCGGCGAAGTACGCGGGCGCCGCGGGCAAGCTCGTCTACGTGTTCAACCCGCGCGCCAGCCAGGACAAAGAGCATGAGGTAATATGACATTTTTTATCTCACAAAACATACACTGACTCTGTACTAAATACAAGTGCTTAAGCTATTTAGTACAGAGTTACAGATATCAGAACAGACATAAAATATAATACTTAAACACATATTACACCTAGACATGAACAAACACAAGTGTTCATCACATGAATGTTTGTCCAGGGTGGGAATGCACGACCTTTGGCGTATAAGGCAGGGTCACTTCCAAATGCGCCATCCAGCCAGTCTCATATCAGACATTGTCGATGATTTTGTTTCGAAACGATTCGTATTCAAGTATTCGTAACTTTGTAAATTTTGTGTTTTCATGTGATAGATGGTAGAAAAGCGCACGGATCACCTGATGGTAACCGGCCGCCCATAGACACCTGCAAGACCAGTGGAGTCACAAGTGCGCTGAAAACCTTTTAATTCCCTTTCCTTCCGATTGGGTCTCCGTAGTAGCGATGACCGATTCTATAATGGAGGCCTTTGCCCTGAAGTGAGTCTGTATAGGCTGACACTATACTTTTTATTGCACTAAACGTTTCAACCATTTCCAAAGTTTCATCGTTGCAATGTTTCACTAGGTGTTGGACATAGCGTCGTCGGCTTGCGAGAAGGCATCGCAGCTGCTGAGCGGCGTGTACGCGCTGGCCGCCGGCGCCGACGCCGCGGGCCCCGCGCTGGACGCCGCCGGCTCCAGCGTCGCCGACGCCGCCAACGCCTTGCTTACCACTGCCCAGGTTTATTCACTCATCTCAAATTCGTTTCATCACATAAATGTTTAACAATACTTGTTCACCATAAAACAAATGAAACCCGAATTTCGAATTTGGAATGCGCGCTCCGCGGCACCATATAATCAACGCGGAGGTTTGATGACGTCTCGGTGCGTATCCTCGACACTCAGGGCAAAAGAAAAAGAAAGGCGTCAGTCAGGGAGTTGTTCTTCGAACTTGCGTGCGGTTCGGACTTGCGGAGTAAACCCCGGGCTGCTTCTCGTGCCATTCGTGGCGGGATGTGTGTGCTCCAGGAGAGGAGGCCTGGTCAAGGGGCGTCTAGGGCGGTCTTCGATCCTGTGGGGCCTGCCGGCGTCCCTGAAATTTGAAAAGAGTGACTACTGAGTTTCTTGCTGATTCTTCTCGGTAGAAATCGACTTTCCGAATCAGCGGTAGCTTACATAATATTTGACATTCATAAATGTTCTATAAAAACTTTAATTGAATAAAGAATATTTCTATTTCCTGTCGCTCGCGTCTATCAAAGAAAGGGAACTAATCGATGTCTCATTAAACAGCTAGTGGCGCCATCTCTGGGCGACCCGCACGGCCGACCGTGCCAAGATGCCCTCATTCACTCCGCGGACGTCCTGTCGGCTGCGAGCGATCGTCTTGCTGCCACGTGGGCCCCTGTAGTACGGGAACCTCGCTTCGAGAGTGCGGGGAGGCAGCTACAGGTGGAGAGAGAGGCGCTGCAGGCGGAGTTGGAGAGGTTGAGGAGGGCTGCGCGAGTGGCGCCGAGTGGTGAGTTAGTAACCTCATATTAGGATCTCACGGCCGCTTACCATAAGCCGGCCGGAGTGAAGTCATCTTGATGGTCTTCAATATACACCGTGCTTTTTTAACCGTCGTTTTAAGGAAGAATGTTCCTTGGAGAAAAATGTTTTTTTTCATCAGTATAACACCCTCGAAAAGTGTGAACGACGGTTAAAAAAGCACGGTGTATATTGAAGACAATCAAGATGACCTCACTCCGGCTCATGGTAAGCGGCCGTGAGATCCTAATATGAAGCTGACAGGCACAAAAGAACAAATTAAGGGGTTATACGAATGAAACTAGCGTCGCCAACCTATTTACACTGATTGTGGCGAAAATACGATATTTTTTAAGAAAACAAAACATTACAGACTTAGATAAAAGTAAGATGAAATACAAATATAAAACACGCGACAAGTAACAATAATGTCAATTATTGCTAACAGTGGCCGTTTTTAGCAATAATTAGCATTATTGTTACTTGTCGCGTGTTAGAAATATTGTATTGCATTTTGAAAATTCCAATTTACTCTGATCTAAGTCTGTAATGTTTTATTTTCTTCAAAAATATCATATTTTCGCCACAATCAGTGTAAATAGGTTGGCGGCACTAGTTTCATTCGTGTAGCCTCTTAAGTATCTATTGAGTATGTCATCCTCACCCTGAAGGCCTGCTGAGATGCCGTTTCACGCCCCGCCCAAAAAACCTAAGATTGTAAGAAGGAGGAAACACATGGAAGTGGAAGGGAATTCCACCACTTGATGGCCAGGAATGAAGCTAAACCTCTTGGTGCGTGCCGGCTTTGTCTGTTCTAGTAACTAGAGGAACACACTTAATATATATGATGGAACCCGACGACCCCTTTGGCGCAGTTGTGTGAGCGCACCAACACAAATGTTATTGATGAAACAGATATTTGTGTTTCTATAGCACAAGGGAAAAGTTTAGTTTAGGACCAGGACTATTTATGTGATGTTTTCTCAATTTCATTTAATTTAAAACTGACTAATAATAAAATGTAAACCAGTGTATAGCGTTATGATTGAAGCAGTTTTAGAAAAACAAGCTAACATTTTTTTTTATTTACAAATACAGGAGTACAAGTGAAACACTTAGACCCGGTCCAAGAAAGACAAAGACTGCAGTTCGTCGACGTGGCCTCCGCTGCGGACAATAACTTGCAGAAGGCGCTGAAAGAGCTGGACAAGGTAACAGTTATCTATCTTCTATCTATCTATACTATTTATAAAGAGATAACTTCTATAGCCATTCAACCGTCCTGCGCGCGGAATGAATGTGTAAACATACGTTCAAGTGCGCGCAGCCCGGCACAACGCAGATATAATAATAAGGCTTATAGGGAAACCGAAAACACAAACCGCCTGCGCTATGTAATTGGACACATCGCCATCTATTGATTCATTTCTGAAATACGGTCCCGAAGCGAGGTGAGGGCGGGCCACTAGTACTATACCTACATACACATCAGTGAAAGAACCTTACATATTTTATTTTTAGGAAATAAAAATAACAATTAAAATTATGATCAGTTGTACATACAGCCACATATCAAAGTATCCAAAACTGTCAAATTTCTTCAACCGACTCTCATCTTACTGTTATACACTTTACGTTGAATATAAATTGCAGATAGTTAACCTGATATAAATAGATAAACAGGTAAAGTTTTGTTACTATTAATATTAGTGCCCCCACGGGGCTCATATTTCGAACCTCTTTATTTTTTAAGATCTTTTGTAACCATATGATGCACTAAAGAATATGACTATAACTATCATATGACCACAAAATAATTACATACAGAAAGTAGGCTGCCCACTAAGAGCTAAAAACGTGTCATGTACTCACGCATGCGCACTAACGGGGAAATACGCCTTTTCGACCACATTAATCCTAGCCTATGACATAAGATTGTCAAACTGTCGAGGTCTGTGGTAGAGGCCGCGCGCTTATGTACTCATGCCGGGCAATAGCCCTAGCATATGTCAACGAACTCTTCTAAATTTAAAATCAGGCTGAGTCTACCTTCTGTGTGTAATTATTTGTTATAATTATGACTACGGCTATTTTGAAATGTAGTCAACTAGCCTATAGTCTGTGTATCATCATTCGTTGTTGTATCGCAGCCGGCGGTGGCCGCTCGCGGGGAGCCGGCGCCGGGCGCGCTGCAGGGCAGGCTCGCCCACGCGCTGGGGCAGCTCAACGCCGCGCTGGCCGCGCTGCTGGCCGCCACGGCAGGTAACACGCCGATAACGGACGATCGCTTGATGCGGAGTTTATAATATTTATTTATTTTGCAAGGCACATGGTACAGCTAAAGATTTTTTAATGGCTTTAGAGGGCAGACGAACGGACGGATCACCTGATGGTGAGCGATTACCGCCGCCCATGGACACCCACGATACTAGAAGCGTCACAGATGCACTGTACTGAGTAACTACTGAGCTGGTGTCTTCTCAGTAGAAATCGACGTTCCGAACCAGTGGTAGATTATTTATTATGTTTTGACATTCATAAGTGTTCTGTATGGACCTAACTTGAATAAAGATTTTTTCTATTTCTATTGCTTACCTTTTAAGAAGGAATACGCTCGATTTTTTAAACTAAATTGACTAATGGCTTAAAAATAACCAATAGTCAAATAGCAACAAAAAGTATTTTGTATGCGACGTCTTCCAAATCACATGAAGAAGATGTTAACATTCCCACAGTCCTGATATGTCGAATTTTTACAATTTTTCTTGTGATTTTACCGAGTTGAGAAGAAGCCCACGACGGAACGGGCATACTCCAGAAGTAGCCTTTTCACTGTAGATTTCCACAAAATCCGTCATGTGGGCCGTTAGTTATGATGATCTTTAAACATGTTTCAGATCGCGAGAACCCCAATTACGATGAAGCGGAACAAGCCATCCATACGATCAATCAGCTGATGCCTCAAGTTGTTAAAGGTATGTACTTAATGCTTAGGAGTACCTCAAGGCTCTTACTTGGGGCCAGAATGTTTAATTGTATGTTTTTCTTGAAATATATCTTACTAGTTGCTCCTTGCATATTACTTTTTGTGTTTTTCTGACGTGCAAAACGTTAGAAAGATACAAAAAGTATCATATGTTACCCGCTAACCCTTCAACAAAACCACGTCACGCAGTGAATATTAATGGCTTTTGGATCGATTGATTAAAAGGGTAAATTAAGTTCAAATTGATGACACCAGTTGGCAGCACCGTCGATTGGCACGTTCCCTTTACCTTAAATCTTTTTTTTTGTTTTCTCAACATCTCATAAATTGACCTGATTGTTTAGTAAGTAGCTTAAGCATTTGTTTATCTGATCCGAAATAATCTAAACAAATTAATAATAACTTTTAGAAACCAAATCTCTGAGCGCGAGCAAACCCGAAGCAGAACGTAAAGCGATGCTAGGACGAGCTGCGAGCGCTGTGCGACGCGACCAGGGCCGTGTGCGGCCTCGTGCGAGAGGGAGACACGCAGGTATCATCATCATCGTTTAAGCTAACAGACGACCATTCATCATAATCATTTCAGCAAATAGACGTCCACTGCTGGACATAAGCCTCTCCCAATGTTCTCCACACGAATCGGTGCTGTGCCACTTGCATACCTTCACTAGATTATGGGTTGTGGTTGATTTCAGAATGAGAAGGCCGTTTCTTAAATAGTTTAGTATAACGACGATTATGCACGTTTGTACATGTACCTAAGTCTGTAGACATGAGTTACCTGCTCTTGTAAGAGCAACAATCTCGATGAAACTACCTTTACTCAGAATGATAATATGTACTCGTAAACAAAATCGATTTTATTTAGCTTCACGTACCTATATAACTATTATTCAACAGGAGGCAGCCAAACTAGCCGGCAAAGCAACAGGACTTATGTACGTCGTTAATCCTCAGCAACGTAAACACCAGCGAGTAAGTTATATTAAATACTACTTCGTGCGCGTGGGTAGCATTTTTAATTATTTAATAATTTTCACACCCCACCCTTTTAACCACTTACATCCCCCTTTTCGCAATAAAAAGTAGCCTATGTTCTTTCTCTGGGTCTAGAGTTCGTTCAGTAGTTTTGGCGTGAAAGAGTAACAGACAGACAAAGTTACTTTCGCATTTATAATATTACTAGCTTTTGCCCGCGGATTCGCTCGCACTTGCCACTTCCCTAAAATGGGGGGTACGAAAGGGGCAAAAAGTAGCCTACATTATTCTCCATCGTTTCAACTACCTCCACATAAAAAAAACCCGTCAATTCGTCCTTCCGTTTTGCCATGAAAGAAAGACAAACATACAGACTGACAGATACACTTTCCCATTTATACTATTAGTATGGATTTTGATCTAGTCCAAGGTTGAATGTAAATATCTTACAGATAACGGAACTGTGCGAGTCAGCGTGTGAGAAAGCTATGGCGATGACGGCGCGCGCGCAGGCCCTGGCGCCGGAGCTGCCGGACTGCGGCGCGCGGCTGGAGGCTGCTAGTACCAGGACTGCCGACGCGGCCGTCGCTCTCCTGGCTGCTTCTCAGGTAACTGAAACAATCATGATAACAATACAATAGGAGTGCAATTAAAAATCATAATACTTACTATATAAGTGATAATAATCATTATAATTATTATTAAATATTATGTAATAGTTATTATTAAATATTATATACATGTATAATTATGTAATAGGGTTTATCCCGTATAATTATATTAAATAAATAAATAAATAAATGATTGAAAACGATAATGATAACGATGGAAAACCCACCTAAGCGGCAGAAGAAACGCACAATAATCTTTCTCAGCAATTTTAATAAGTTGACCACATCAAATCGTACAACGGTACTCCAAAACGGTGCTGACAGTAAAAATATGACTATCAAAAAAGAAGTTCTTAGGGAACAATTTTTTTATTGGAACACATATAGGCCCACCCTGGGGTGAAGGGGATAAAAGGTGGCAGCGCACTTGTAACTCCACTGGTGTTGCAAGTGTCCATGAGCGGCGGCAATTGCTTACCATCAGGTGATCTGCCTGCTCGTCTGCTTCGCCGCCAAGGAAGCTCTATTCCGCAAATGCCTTATAACGCTCTTTTTCGAATGCAGTCTTGATTCTTGCAAGATTACAAGTCTCATTATGCTATCTGCTTATCAAAGGGTATTAAATATCCTATGACAAGCGTAAATTTCACGCAATTTATATTTCAGCTGGTATCCCCTACTATTCAAGAGCCCCAATCGCAAGCCTGTATACTATCAGCAGCGGATACAGTGCATCAAGCAGGTCGAGGCCTGGCTGAACTAGGCGCCAGCGACGCCTGCGCGGGCCGCGGGGGGCGGCTGGGAGATGATTGGAAAGGCCTGGCTTCGGCATTAGACGAGCTGAGGGCGGCGGTCAACCAGGAGGCGGCCGGTGAGTAACTCAGTATAGTAACTATACTAAACTTAAAGACTCGAGACAGATGGCTCCTTAGGAATGAGTTTCACGACTTTATTGACACAGTATATTGTAGATAATAATGCGATTGTAGTTGCTTGGTTTTTTTTTATTTTATTTTCGGTCCAATTGGACCGTAGTCGCCCAGGATCGTGAAATGTGGAGGAGGGGTAGGGAGGCCTTTGCCCAGCAGTGGGACACGATGGGCTTTTAATAATAATTATTATTTTCGATCTGTTTTTGTTTTTTAAGGTTTAACTTTTTTTTTTTTTTCATAAAATGAAGGATCAGAAAGGGGCAAAAAGTAACCTATGTTACTCTCCATCCCTTCAACTATCTTCACTAAAAATCACGTCAATTCGTCCGCCGTCGCAACGTTTTGCCGTGAAAGAAAGACAAACATACAGACAGACAGACACACTTACCGATTTATAGTATTAAGTATGGATGAAAGTTTTTTTTCTTTGTAGAAGATGCCTTTCATATTATCGATAAACTTCAAAATTCTAATGCCAATTTCGGAAAAATATGGGTTAGGACTGTTACGGACGTAACATCTCAATGAAAATGACCCAAAATGTACTACGAATAACATTTCCTCCTAACAGTTTTATCTCCGACGAGACGAGCCCCCCCGCCGCCGCCGAAGAGGACAGTGTCCCGCTCCATCTCCAACGAGGTGGCAAACCAGATCCTGGCCGCCAGCGCCGGGTACACACCGAGCAACGCTAGGGACGCCAACCAACAGTTCTTACATATGCTGCGCTGTGAGGAGAGTCAGAGTAAGTTGATACATACAGGGTGGATCTGTGAACATATACATCCCTTTAAATACGTGTTCCACCAATCATTCTAAACAACATTTATTCTATGACTTTTCGAAATTCGCACTAAAAAAATGTCATCTTTCCAAAAAATTCGGTCACGTGATTTGGTCATTTTGTATGGAAGGTCGAAAAATTTTTCGATGAATTTCGAAAAGTTGTTGAACAAAATGTTCTGAACAACATGTTTGATAGAACACGTGGTTAAAGGGATGTAAATGTATACAGATACACCTTGTATACATGCATGCTTTGTCCGCGCGTCCACATCGCAGTTATTTCTTTACAAAAAAATTGATGACATAACGACAAAGACACATGTTGTATGAAAAGTAGAAATTGTTATAAGTGAAAATGTCATAAATAAGTATAAAAAATCTTTTGAATAGATCAGCTGTTTTTTCATCATGAATGATGATGAATGATGTTGAGAGAGCAACATCGTCAGCTTGTCATCATGAATGATGTTGAGAGAGTTGTGCCTCAAGCTTGGTATGCAACCGGGAGGTGGCAGAAGGGCAGATCCGCCACTATTACCTGATTGTGATTGCCGCCGTCCATGAGTGTTTATGGACAACATTTAGTAGAGTCACAAGTCCGCTGCCAACCTTTCCACTACTGATTTGGCCTCCGGTACCCTCACTCCCGCGAAAGACAGCACAGGCGCTGCTTCACGTTAGCCTTCTGTGAGGCCGTGGTATATCTCCGGTCTAGTCAACTTTTTCCTGCCGAAGTTTTTTTTTTAATGTGATTGGTAGCAGACGAGCAGGCGGATAACCTGATGGTAGGCAATTGCCGCCGCCCATGGACACTTGCAACGCCAGTGGAGTTACAAGTGCGCTGCCAACCTTTTATCCCCTTCCCCCCCGGGTAGGCCTCCGGTACCCTCACTCACTCAGCGAAACACAGCACAAGGGCTGCTTCACGCCGGTTTTCTGTGAGGCAGTGGTATCACTCCGGTCGAGCCGGCCCATTCATGCCGAAGCGTGGCTCTCCCACAGTTCCTTCCACTCCCACAATTCCTGCCGAAGTTAAAGTATTACTGTTGTTATAGATGCGAACACGGCGAACCTCGCCACCCTGGCAGCGGAGGTACGCAACAAGCGGAAGACGGACGACGAGAAGGCGCTGCACCAGGAGTTCGTGGACACCGCGCACGCCGCCGCGCGCCGCCTGCGCAGCGCACAGGACGACGTTAACAAAGTAAGTGTTCAATGAATACATTCTCACAATTATAATAAATAGGCCTTTGCATCTTATGGGGCTATACGAATGAAACTAGCGCCGCCAACCTATTTACACTGATTGTGGCGAACATACGATATTTTTTAAGAAAGCAAAACATTACAGACTTAGATAAAAGTAAATTGAATTTTTCAAGATACAATACAATAACGATAAACGACCACTTTTAGCAATAATTGACATTATTGTTACTTGTCACGTGTTAGAAATATTGTATTGCAACTTGAAAAATCCAATTTACTTAGATCTATGTCTGTAATGTTTTATTTTCTTCTATAATATCATATTTTCGCCACAATCAGTGTAAATAGGTTTAGCGGCGCTAATTTCATTCGTATAGCCCCTTAACTGATGATTTAAGTAGCATCTTAAGTAGGGACACCACAACTTCGGTCGTGGCTGTACAGACCAATTCGTGAATGGACTTTTTCGTCAGCATTTGCAAGCGAAACGAGTGTCGACGGATGGGGGGTTTCCAGCATGATGTCTAGCTCGCTTTGATGCCCGTAAGTCAAACCAGGCTTGTGTTGAGCTATGCCTTGGGACACCTACCTACCTCCAGCTGAGGCGCTCGACAGCAAACTCCTCCCATTTAGTCACCGGGATATCGAAAGCATTCATGTCCCTTTTCACACAGTCCTTCCATCGTAACATTTGGTCGGCCGACTGGACTTTTGGCGCAAGTTACCTCTTCGGAGCACATGCCCCAGCCACCGCTATTATAGAATGGATGTATATGACGTGCAGTCGCCCTAACTAAACGGTAATGCATGAAAATAACTACCTACAAACTATGAATATAAGTAGGAATGTTACATTTGTGTCAATCGGTCGGCCCATCTTATCGCTACGGAACCCTTTCATGTGCGTGTCCGACACTCTTGGTCGGTTTTTTTTAACTTTTTGGAGTGCGGTATTAGATTATCGAATAAATGAATAAAAAGGTTACTTATGCTATACCCAAAACTGGAATTTGAGACCAAAAAATCTACTACAATGTTGCTAATGCAATAAAATGATCGTACCATAGTATACCCCTTTTTCTAAAAACACTCGCTGATGTAATTTATTTATTGGTAATTTTGATTCTATAATTTAAAACAAATGTTTTATTTACTTTTTTTCACGTAAATATAAGACACTTTAATAAAAACTTAACCATCCGTAATTTTAGTTTTCAAAGATGGTATTGCGCTTGTAACACTTCAGGTGTTAATAACATTTGGTATCTACCCATAACATTTTAACAATGTATGGAAACTTGACATTTTAGTCTGCTTAATAAGAAAAATAATGCCAAAAAGGTTGGCGAAACCTAAAAACGTCACTTGAGAATGACATAAATGACTTTAACAGATTTGACAGTGACTTATCTGTCGTAGATTTTTTGGTCTCGAATTCCAGTTTAGAGTATAGACCTTAATAATCGTCAAATTTTCAGGTATTTAACACAAAAGATGAGGTGATCCCAGCCCTCTCCGTGGACCAGACCCTCGTGGTCCAGAAGCAGATGGAGCAGAAGCTGGCGGCCGCGGCCGTGGCCGTCGCCGACCTCGTGGCTTGCAACCGTAAGTTATCTTTTACCGAGGGAGAGACACGCTTGGGTATTAATGCGCCGGTGATACCGTGGTCACACAAAAGACCGGCGTGAAGCAGCACCTGTGCTGTGTTTCGAGTGAGGGTACCAAAGACCCAATTAGGGGGCCAGAGTAGTAAGTAAGTGACAAATTATCCAGTCTGCGTTGTGTTTCGTCGAGTGGGTGAAGGTAGGTACTGGAGCCCCGATTGGGGGGAAAGGGCTTAACGTTGGCAGGGCACTTGTTGACTACTGATGTTGCAGGTGTCTATGGGCGGCAGCAATTGTTTACCATCGGACGATCCGTCTGCTCGTCTGCCACCTATCACATTATTATCTATTGTGTTGGATCATCAACTAATTTTGATACGTTCTACGCTACGCTTCAAAGGCATGCTACTGGTGAAGTGGCACCTTGAGAAACATTCAAGTGTTCATACATTGTTATCTGTGCATCTTTTCAGATCCTGATACGATAGACTTGCCTACCGCATCCAAGTCGACCACGACTCTATCAGAAATTATGCCACAACTTGTTCAAGGTTTGTCACTCATTTTAATATTTCAAATCAAAATGTCTTTATTCAATTGAAGTCCTTTACAGAACATCTATTTCAAGTTTTTCAAGGGTTTGATATATAGATAGATATACTTTATAAGTATTTATAGGATGGAAGGATGTGTAATTTCGGATACAGATATTTCGGTAGAATAACGCTTTTATAGAATAAGTGTCAGATAATATCGATGACAGATATACGTTTTTAAAGAATTTGAACAGTAAAATACAACTTATACTTTATTTCTGAAAGTGGCGGTATGACAATAACTTGTCTAAGGCTCCGCCCCTATTCATTACTAGACGAAACTTTTATTTATGATTCGGTTACGGATAATTTTTATGTCGGATATCAGGTAGTTTGTGGTACGGTTACGGATCTCCCTAAAAACATAATTTTTAATTAGGTATTTTATCAGATAACTAGTGGCCCGCCCTCACTTCGCTTCGGGACCGTAATTCAGAAATGAACCAATAGATGGCGCTGTGCTAAATTACATCGCGCAAGCGTTTCGTGTTTTCGGTTTACCTATAAGCCTTGTCGTTGTCTATAGAAGTTATCTCTTTATAATTAGTATAGAAGATCTGATTTGTGAAGTTTGAAATATTCACAGATGCGAAACTTCTGCGAGGTTCTCTTGACGAGAACGAAAGGAAATCCTTCTTAGCTGATATGCTAGCTCTGTTTGACGCGACCAACAAGTTATTAGACTCCGCTAAAGGTGACAGAACGGTAAGGAACATTTTTATTTGATTGCTTACTACTACTACCTAGTAAGTCTAGTGGTATAACGCCTCGTTAATTTAGTGGTTTACGTACCAGGCCGTGATCTTCGAGACCTGAGTTCGATTCCCGGGTCGAGCAAAAAGTGCGTTTTTTGATCACTAGCCCGCAATAGGCAAGCGTGGTTATTAAGCCTTATCCCATCATAGTAGCAATGACTTCATATCTATGATGGACAATTTTTTCGTGCAGTGGGACAGTATTTTTCTTATGTGATATGTGGCAGATGAGTAGACAGATCATCTGATGGTAAGCGATTGCCGCCCTCCATAAACACCTGCAATACCAGTAGAGTCACAAGTGCTATGTAATATTTATAGGCTGTGATACTTTACTTTACTGAGTCCATTTGTTATGAGGACGCTTTAGAGTAATATTATGTGAATTATTAAAACTTTCTTTTAGACGTTGGACAAATCGGCGGTGGAGTTCGGAAACAAGTCAGCGAAATTGTTGTACGTCGTCAGTACCGACGTCGATCCTAGTCAAGAGAAGGAGGTATGTACTTGTAGTCATTTACATAGTTTAACTGAAAAGCTTTCCCTACCATATATAGTTGAAATCTCCCTTTAGAATTGGTGATTGGTTATTTTCGATGTGAGATGTCGAAACGTCACTAACCAACCAATGATGTTGAAGTTAGATCTCAGTATAATGGTTAGCTATCTAGCGGATTTTTACACGCGATATCACCCAGTATTTTGTTTACATGATAGCGGATAAATGTATATGTAACTCGCCTGAAGGTAAGTGATTGCCGCCGCCCATGGACATCTGCATACCTGAGGCATCACAAATGCGTTGCCGGCTTTTAAGTACGGAATAAGTCCTTTTGGTGGTGACTTTCAAGATCATCATCTTGATGGTTTGCAATCCAGTCCTGAATTTCCACATTTCAAGTTCCACGAACCTCAGTTTTGTGGAACGGTGTAGCTGTGGTAGTATTTCTTAATGGCTATAACGAAAAGTGTATTCCTTCTTAAATGGCCGGCAACTCATCAGCAACTTTTTTGACCTCGCAGATGTTCCTGGACGGTGATGATTACTTATTAGAAGGTGACCCGCTTGCTCGTTTTCCGCTTCTAGTGTATAAAAAAGATCTTTGTTTTTGTTTGTTTCTACACAACATATTCTATGATGGAGGCCTTTGCCCTGCAGTGGGACAGTATATAGGCTGATACTTTACTTTACTTTTATACAACATAACGTTGCTTAGGTCCTGGAGCGAGTCCGCGCTATCAACGAGAGCGCATCCCGCGTGGCCATGCTGGGCGCGGCGGCCGCTGACACTCTGGACGCGAAACACATGCAAGTGCTGTGTGCGGCCGGTGGGAAGTGTGCCGAAGCTGCCACCACACTCGCCTACACTGCCAAGGTACGTTAACAAACTTAGGTACGCAAATAAATTGCCGTCCTCTGCTTCTTTCACCATAACGTGGCCAGACAGTGTTACAGATTGGCTCCATCTATCATCACACTACTAACAAGATGGGCTAGTGACATATACAGAGTGGTGGGAAAGACCTGGATGAGGCTGGCAAAGGACCGTTGTGATCTCTTTATTTCGGAAAAAATTCATGACACACGAATATACACAAAAAAAAATACACAAGATAAATACAAAAATAAGAGCAAAACATAACATTATATTTAAAAAGTGTTAGGTTAACCCCTTATTGGGCTCTGTCTATATGTTAGACACCATATTTTGAACCTTATGTGTTGAAGATAAGGTCCAAAAGCAATGAATTGTATTTATACCTACTGCCCATTAAGGGGTTAAACCCATTAACCATCTAAACCCAATGTATTTGTAACGGGCTGCTATGGTCCTAAAGATGTTGGTATTGCTGGCGCGCACGTGCTGCAGCAACGACGCAACTCTTTTCCGCATGATGGCGTGAAATCCGTCAACTCAGACTCGCTATAAGTATCTCTATTACATCGCACGACCATTTTGCTTTTTCGGTTCATATAACTTTGTCATCGCCTTAAGAATTTACCTTTTATAAATTTTGCCTAAACGAAAATGACAAGTTAATATGAATAAGTTAACAAACGATCCGCATCAATTTCCAGCTCGTCGCCCCGTCCATTCAAAATTCAGACAGCAACGAGGCTCTAATGAAAGCGACAGACAACCTCACCACCAACCTCCAGGCCTACTCCTCCACGTGGCAGCCCCTGGAGGCCTCCCAGCAAGCCACCGCGCGGGACCTGCGCTCCGAGGCGTCTGGTCTGGAGGACCTGCTGGAGGGGCTCAGGAGGGACCTGCGGAGCGGAGGGCTGGTCAGGAGGAGGCCTGTGGAGAGGGTGGTGGTGGAGGACACGCCGCTGAGGCAGTTGGCGTGTGTGGTGCTGGAGGAAGCTAAGGTATAATTCATGATTAAACGAACTTACCTTTACGTAAAGTTCAGTCACAGAAAACCGTCGTGAAGCAGCTCCTGTGCTGTGTTTCGCCGAGTGAGTGAGGGTACCGGAGGCCCATCGGGGGGGAAGGGGATAAAAGGTTAGCAGCGCACTTGTGACTCCACTGGTGTTGCTTGTGTCCATGGGTGGCGGCAATTGCTTACCATCAGGTGATCCGCCTGCTCGTCTGCTACCTATCACATAAAAAAAAAGTTCTATCAGAATTATACGAGGTGCTTCGTCCGAAGAGATTACTGTAGTATTTATAGAACACTGTATAATAACGCATAAGTGATACCACTTTTTATATTTACTAGAAGCCCGCCCTCACTTCGTTTCGGGAAGTAGTTCCATTATTTATCAATAGATGGCGCTGAGCATTGATCGTGCTAGTGTTTCGCCTTTTCGGTTAATACAGAGTCCTGAAGAACTTGTGTGTTTGAGCACACACTTGAGGAAGGTTCGGCTATGGAGACTATTAAGCAACTAAAAATGAAAAAAATGTCTATAATTATTTACAGAGACGAGCTGAATCTACGAATACGCCAGCAGACCTTAGGGTCAAGTATGCCAAGTATGCGAACAACTTGAGCCAAGCTATCAAGGACCTCGACTTGGCCAACCACAGGTGTCGGCAAGCTTCTCATGTGAGTTCCGTTACTAAGTCATAACTGAATTGTTCCACCACTGAATCAAACCTTTCTGAACAACATTTGTTCTACGACTTTTGAAAATGAGTCGATAATTTTATGGACTCCCCGTACACCACCACCAGACCATACCATCAGGTGATCTGTCTGCTCGTATGCTATCACATAAAACAAAAAAAAGTACAACGACCAAATCACCTGACCGAATTTGTATAAAAGCAGATTTTTTCTTATGTGAATTCAAAAAGTCATAGAACAAATGTTGTCCAGAATTATTGGTAGAAGATGTGGTTAAAGGGATGTATATGTGCACGGATACACCCTGTATTACGTTTAAGGCGATGGGTAAGGCGCAATAGCGATGCCAATTGATTTAATTTTTTTAGCCAAACCGTATCTATTTTTAATAATTTCGTAGCTCTATAATCTCAACTCAAACTTAAAACACAAACTTTGTATATTATATGGGGTCTATCTGTGAACATTTACATCCCTTTAACCACGTGTTCTACCAACCATTCTGAACAACATTAATTTGTTCTATGACTTTTGAAAATTCGCATAAAAAATTGTCATCTTTCCATACAAAGTCGGTCACGTGACTTGGTCATTTTGTATGGGGAGTTGAAAATTTTTTCGAAGAATTTAGAAAAGTTGTTCAACAAATGTTGTTCAGTATGGTTGATAGAACACGCGGTTAAAGGGATGTAAATGTTTACAGATACACCCTGTATAAATGATTAATGAATATACTTTTTATTACACACAAAACAAAGATATAAAACTTAAAACTATAGATACACAACTTCTTTTAGGACGCGGAGAAACGACAGAATTTGGAATATGCTGTGCAGAACCTTCAAGTGACGTTGTTGCAGACCAGGCCTTCTCAAGAGGGGCGGCCGCAGAATAATATTGTAGATTTGACGGTACGTAAAATACATAAATGCAAGTTTAAAGTGATAATACAGAAAGCGTCGAGTCAACTCACCCCATAGCAGAGCAAAAATAGCACTGGAAATAGAAAAAAATCCTTATTCAAATTAGGTCCATACAGAACATTCAATGTCAAAACATACCACTGAGAATTTCTACTGAGAAGCGTCTGGATTGGCGTACTACATATAAAGACAGTCCTAAGTCCAAAGAGTAATTTTACCTGATGACATAATACCTTCAAGCAGAGCTACACGACCGGGACCAAGCACTCTTATCAAATGACGTGGAAATTGCCGGATATCCGGAAGAAGCGAGCGAGAATTGCACCCACATCTTCATCGCGCTGGCAAAGAAAATTAATATAAACCTAGATGAGAAGGACGTGGTAAGCGCGGAAAGGGCCGGACCACTGCGGCCTTCTGGACAGGGTGGTGCACCCCCCCGCCCGCGCCCCATAGCTGTGCGGCTTACCCGCCGGGCTACACGCGACGCGCTGCTACAGGCTGCCCGAGTGCGCCGAAATCTTACCACCGAAGGCCTGTCTTCGCCGGGACCCGCCCGCCCCATATTCGTTAACGAGAGACTTACTAAATATTACCGCCAACTGTTTGTAAAGGCGCGAGAACTCGCTCGGCCTCTTAAGTTCAAGTATGTTTGGACACGAGACGGCAAAATCTTTGTTCGCCAGGAAGATGGTAAAGCGCGGTATAGACTTCGCTCCGAGACGGATTTAAAGATGGTTTTTGGCGAAGTTGGCATTTGATCTTACAAAAAATTTTTTTAGTCTATCTTTATTTGCGACTGAATTCAGCCTTTGATATTTTAGATTTAAGTTCATGTTATTCTTATTCCTACAATTGTGATCTCGACACTATTTTTAATGACATTGTCGTTAACCTTAAATACGAAGGTGAGCACTTTTTAGATCAAACTAACACATCTACACATTTAAAACTTAAAATCTTGCACTTACACCCGAAAAGAAATACACCTTATTACACCATCATTACATTAGACATGGAGACATACACACAACTTACTATACAAGCATTACACTACACAATTTCACACTTTTACCTAAACGTACTCGTCATAAATTCAATATACGATTATTTTTGTTATAATAAAAATGGCTAAGGCTAGAGAAAAACGTTTGAAACTGGGGCTTTTAAACGCTAGATCCTTAAATACCGGACAAGACGAATTTACAGCTATGATTCTAAAACACAAACTGGACATTGTAGCTATCAACGAATCCTGGATCAGAGACGGCGAAGAGGCGCTTGCACCTGTAATACCTAATTACCGTTTTGTACACAAAGCTCGAAAAGGTAAGCGAGGCGGAGGAGTTGGTTTTTACATAAGAAACGGCATCACGACTAGGGTAAGGCATCATCCTCAAGCCTCGCTGGAACAACTGTGGATAGAGGTTAGACTCCCGGGAGGGACATTAGCTTTAGGTACAGCTTATAGACCTGAGAGTGTTAGTATAGACGATGCTTTAGACTCCCTCAGTGAATCGGTGAATGTGATGGCAGGTTGCGATTACACATGTATACTTGGAGACTTAAATATTAATCTGCGCCTTGATGACTCAAAACAAGCCAAACAGCTGATGTCTTTTTGTAACCAGCATAGTCTTGATCAGTTAGTACAAGAACCTACTAGAATCACTGACAATACAGAAACAATTCTGGATCTTATTCTCACAGACTCTTCAGCCCGTTGTAAAAACATAAAAATTGTACATAATTATTGTCTTAGTGACCACGCAACAGTTATGTTGGACTTCGATCTTAAAAGGCCAAAATGTGTCAAACAGGTTAGATATCAACGTGCGCTACATGAAATAATTTCAGATCTATTTGAAAAAGATTTAGAGTCTATTCCTTGGAACTCTATTGATCAAGCCGATAATGTTGATGAAATGGTAACAACATTTAATAATTATATTTTAACATTGTTTGACCTTCACGCACCGGTAAAGAAATATATCATTAAAGACAAGTCTAAACCCTGGATAACAGATACTATACAATTTATTATGAGTTTAAGAGATGACGCTTTAACCAAATTTCATAAAAACAAGACAGACTCAGCAAAAAAGTACTATTGCAGTCTTAAAAATTATGTTACTACAGCTATAAAACATGAAAAAAAGGCCTACTTTAATTCTTTTATAAATAATAATCTTAAAAAACCTAACATCTTGTGGAAGAACTTAAAAAACACCGCTATTCTGACAGAAAGACACCTAGACTGTATACCCAACCACATGAACGACCCAAATCAGATAAGTGATCACTTTTTAAAACTTCCGCCCGCTAAGAACATTGATCTGAGACTTGTTATGGATAATATGACAGATATTAATCATGACACGAGTACAACTTTTGACCTAAAACCAACAACTGAAACTGAAGTTCTCAAAGTAATTAATAATATCGCCACGAAATCCTTAGGCTACGATGGTTTAAGTATAGAAATGATAAAAATGACATTACCCACAACCCTTCCTATAATCACTAAAATCATTAATAAATCTTTTGAAACACACACGTTCCCTGGTCTTTGGAAAAAAGCATTGGTTAGGCCCATACCTAAAAAGGATAAGGTAGAGGACCTCAAGGATCTGCGCCCTATTTCTATCTTACCGGTATTGTCCAAAGTACTGGAAAGGGTAGTAATGAAGCAAATTCTTGAGTACTTGGACAGTTGCCATATTATTCCTAAGTTTCAGTCTGGATTTCGCCGTGGACATGGAACGGAGACAGCTCTGCTTAACGTCACAGATGACATTTCAGAAGCTTCAGACATGGGCTTGAGCAGTATTTTGGTGCTTCTGGATTACACAAGAGCATTTGACTGCCTACACCCACAACTTTTGCTAGCCAAGCTGAAACACTATGGTTTTTCAAACAACACCTGTAATTGGTTCGAAACTTACCTAATAAATAGAGAACAAACTGTAGTGACCTACGCAGCTGATGGCACGAAAATGTCTTCTACTTCAAAAACAATTGATCGAGGTGTTCCACAAGGTTCTATTCTGAGTCCAATTTTATTCACCATCTTTACAGCAGACCTTCCTAATTGCATAAAAACGTGTAAGTACCATCTATATGCAGATGATACACAATTATATTACTCGTTTGATCCTAGAGATACACAAGAAGCAATTAAAAACATAAATGCTGATCTGCAAAGAATATACGATTGGTCGGAAAATAACTCCCTTTGCTTAAATCCCGCTAAGTCCCAGGTCTTAATATTAGGAACCAAACTTCAAATAAAACGAGTTGTTGATAGTGACGAGGATATTTTGATAAATAACGTGGCTCTGGAAAAAGTAAAGTCCGCGCGTAACTTAGGGTTAATTCTAGATGGAGAACAAAAATATGAATCTCACGTAAACGGGAAAGTCAGAAACGCGTTTTTCAAGCTAAAAACATTATACAAAATTAGACCTAATCTGAAAGAAGAACTACGACTGCTTCTGGCCGACCTACTTGTCCTCTCCCCTTTTAATTACTGTAGTACTATCATCAGCCCAAATTTGAAAGCCCAATCCGAAAAAGCAATACAACGCGTACAAAATGCATGCATCCGGTTCTGTTACAATGTTCCAAGGAGAGAATATATCACCCCTTACCTAAATAAGAAAGGCATTCTAAATATGAAAGCAAGAAGCGAACTCCAATATGCCTGCACAGTTCAGAGGGTAATCTGGAACAAAAAACCCGAGTACCTATTTGAAAAACTTACTTGGAATAAAAATATTTCTCAGCGTAGCTTACGTCCTGCTGTATATAATATGTTAAAAATACCTAAACACAAGTCAACACGTTTTAGAGGATCTTTTAAATTCCACGCTGCGAGCATATGGAACGTTCTGCCTCCTCCTATGAGAACAAAAATGAGCATCGAATGTTTCAAAGCTAAATATAAAACAGCCTTACTGAAAAAACAATTAGCGGCAGAAAACTTAAGGCGTGGTTATTGGAAATCCCTGCCCCTCAAGAACTATTTCTAAAATCATGTAAGCAACACACACACACACACACCCACAAACACACACGCACACGCACACACACACCACATACACACACACACACACACACACACACACACACACACACACACACACAAACACACACACACACACACACACAAACACACACAAAGTGCTACTTCGTGAATTACTATTTTAGTCATTAGATCTTATATTCATTTGTTATATTACCTTAAAAGCCCTCGTTACCTTACCCTCGCCCTAGACCTAAGAGGAGTAGGAGCGGCTGAAAACCAGCGCTGATCCATATCAGCACCAGCTGAGCCACCTCCTTTTGCTCTTTTATATAGTATTATAAGACTTGTCCATACTGCTAAGTGTTTTTATTTTTAGCTTTAATCATAAAATATGTTACACTTATGTGTTGTAAGAGAGCAATAAATGCATTTTATTATTATTATTATTATTAATATTCCATTTTATAATTTGTTATTTTTTTTGTTTCTAGGACTATGTAAAAGACATAGCAAGCGATGCGGATAAGTTGAAAAAAATCTGCAAAGATGATCAGAAAGAGGTAAGTAATTAATTTGTTTACATAGATATTTTAACCGTGGGTAGAGCCACGATTCGGCATGAATGAGCCCACAGAAGACCGGCATGAAGCAGCTTGTTTTCGTGTGTTGAGTGAGGCTACCCAATTGAGGAAAAGGGGGTTTAAAAACATGAGGGGTATTATCGGTACGTTAAAATGAGAATGTGTATACTAAATAAATAATAAATTGAGACAACATCACATACATTTTTCTGGTCCCAAACTAAGGTTTTCCCTTGTGCTATGGAAACCAGAAACAACGAAGGAACCACAAACACCCAGATCCAACACAACACAAATATCTGTTTCATCAACAAACCTTTGTGTTGGTGCGGGAATCGAACCCGCGACCCTTACTTCTCAACCGGCGCTCAAACCATTGCGCTAAACGGGTCGTCGTACTTATTACTTGGATTTTGTTTTCAAGAGAATAAAATTCGAAAAACTCGATTAAACATTATAAATTGCAATGATGGATATAGTTGCAGATGATTAGAGAGCACTGTGAGCGGATATCAGCGCAGGCTTCCCGCGTCATGAATCCCCACGAGCAGCCGGACGGCACGGACGGCGCCTTCGACGACATACAGGAGGTCGAGCAGTTCGCTGAGGTAACCTAAACATACACCCATAAAACCAAATATACAGGGTGTATCTGTGAACATTTACATCCTTTTAACCATGTGTTCTAGCAACCATTCTGAACAAAATCTACTTTTCATACAAAGTCAGTTACGTCACATGGTCGTTTTGTATGGGGACTCGAAATTATTTTCGACTAGCTTTTGCCCGCGACTTCGTTCGCGTGAACCTCATTAATTTTAGCCTATGTGTTATTCTGATGTATAAGCTGTATTGTGGTAAAGTTTCATTCAAATCCATTCAGTAGTTTTTACGTGAAAGAGTAACAAACATCCATACATACATACATACATACATCCATACATCCATACTTACAAACTTTCGCCTTTATAATAGTATAAGTAGGATGAATTTCGATCAGTCGTTGTACAAATGTTGTTCAAAATGGTTAGTAGAACACGTAGTTAAAGGCATGTAAGTATTCACAGATACCTGTATGTGTGGTTGTGTCTGTCTGTATGTTTGTCTTTCTTTCACTGCAAAACGGAGCGACGAATTGACGCGATTTTTAAGTGGAGATAGTTGAAGGGATGGATAGTTACATAGGCTATTACTTTTTGCCCCTCCGTGCTACCCCGAATTTAACGCGAGCGAAGCCGTGGGCAAAAGCTAGTACACCCATAAAACTAAATATAGATCATCGTCGGGTTTGTGACCACCAATCCGCATTTGACAAGCGTGGTAATTTGGTGATTTATTTCAAAAAGCGATCTCTATGATGGAGGTCTTGCACTAATAATTTAGTCTATGTACACTACAGTTCTTGCCATCTACTTATTACTCTAGTATTTAGTAGATTTTTGCCTTACGAGTAACTTTTTGACGTGACAACGTCTTATAAATTGGTTTACCGGGCGACACTCCGAGAAACTGCGTTACGCTCCGCTCACGTTATGCGCTCACAATGAGAGCGAGTGAGAGGCACGCGTCCCTTCCACTCGGGCATGGTTAGCCCGCCCAAGAGCGAGAGAGACAGACATAAATTTTACCACTCAAAGTCGTTGTCACGTAAAACTTTCGCCCGTATATCGACTTTACAGGCAACCAATTTTTTTATTTACTTTTTGATAGTGAGAAAACGTATTTATTGATTGTCTATTTCTAATTTTCTAGGAATGTGATAAACATTGCAACGCAATCAATGCAGTCATAGACGGCTTGCCAGATGGGAAACTGAAAATCGACCTGCAGGAAAAAGCTACCAGGCTATCTGAAGACTGTAACATGCTGAGGTAAGACGAATGTTTTATGGTATCTCTTTGTATACAATGTGAAGGATATAGTAATGACGGTTTTTGTTGATGAAAAATCCGTTGGTCTAGTGGTTTAAGTACCGAGCCGTGATCTTGAGGTCTCGGGTGCTATTCCGAGGTCGAGTAAAAAGTAGGTATGTTTCGAATTTTTCGTACATTACTCAGGTTTGTGATCACCAAATCACATTAGGCAAGCGTGGTGATTAAGCCTAATCCCATCATAGTAATGATAACTTGATTTCTATGATGGATGCCTTTGCCAGGGCAAAATGCAGGCATTGGGATGGTTTGATTTTACTTCGCCCCGCCTCGCACTGCTTCGGTAGACAGGCAGCTTTGTAGGACTGGCTACGACAAAACGAACAACCCTTGCGCGATGCAATTATTGATAAGATTTGAAACGAAAATCCCGAAACACAGTTAGGGCGGGCCACTAGTTATAATTGCTACTACTAATTCCTATGTATGCGCTTAGGTTTGCTACGAAGAGTGCGGTCGCGACGAGTCAGAGCGTGTCCCTGGACGCGACGCTGGACGACCTCACCGACTTGGAGGCGAGGGTCGACGAGATGCTGGCGCCGGGGGAGAAGATCGACGGCGTTAACAAAGTCAGTAGTGTACAGTGGCCAGCACATCAAGTTACCTCAGTTGATATTGAACCATACACGTTTGACATAAAAGTGAAGTTCGATTGAAGAAATTTGACAGATTGTAGTAACTTGATGTGCTGGCCACCGTATATCAACATTGTTTTTTTTTGTGAGAGAGCCACGCATCAGCTATTCATGCTTGACCGGAGTGATAACATGACCTTACAGAAGACTGGCGTGAAGCAGAGTCTGCGCTGTGTTTCGTCGAATGAGTGAGTACCGGAGGCCCATTTTTTTTGTTTATTCTACAACAGACAAGCATTTGACCACGATCATACCTGATGTTAAGTGATGATGAAGTCTAAGATGTTGAATTTGGGGGAAAGTGGGTTAAAGGTTGGTAACTTATGATTCTATTAGAGTTGCAGGAGTCTATGGGCGGCGGCAATCGCTTTTATCAGGTAAACCGTCTGCTCGTCTGCCACCTATCACATAAGAAGAGTCACAACATGTCATACATTGACATGACCGAACAGACTGCGCGGCTTCGTAGATAGCATGAACTTTACGAGCTTATTTTAAAAATTAGGTAGTATTATTTGTGGTCGATAACCACATAAGTTTCTTTTGATCCAGGGTTCACTGGGAGCCGGCAGAGGTAGACTGGTGGCAGCCGCGTCACGTGCATGCGTGGGCGTGGCGGGCTCGCTGGCGCCGGCCTTCACCGCGTACATGGACGACGTGCGCGCGCGCACAGACCTTAGCCAACCCGCCGAGAGGGACCGGTCAGTGATACATATACATTACTACATGCGTACATTGCGATTATAATGATGGTCTTTGCTGATGAACAAATTTTTGAAAAAAAAAGCCGACTTCAACATTAGAGCCACTATAATTATATATATTGGAGTTGACTGTAAACTCCAAAAATATGTATACACTTTAGGGCCTAGGCGCCATCTATTGAGATATTATTTTATTACCTATTTACTTTTTTAAGAAAACGCCTCATTTTGATAAAATTTATTTGGGACCACAGTTGGATGATGGCCTACCAAACAAGAAAATAATCATAACGTCGCAGTCGTAGAACAAAGACGGATCTGCAATTTAGCAATTTTACAGGAGAGCGTTTTAAAGATTTTGTATGGTATATTACTCCATATTTTTTAAACCAGTAATTCAATTAACATGAAATTTGGAGAAGTTGTTTTGTATGAGGGCTTTTATGATGTGATTAACAAAACGAATTCCTAATATGTATAGTTTTTGTAAAAAGTCACATCAGTCGTTGTTCGTTGGAGTTCATTGTGACGCATGTGATTAACCGACGTTATTCTATGGAGTCAGATTTTTAGGATCATGGCGGATAATACTTTCCGTCTATGTTTTAGGGATAGTAACAAAAATTTTATGGACGGTTTTGAAATTTTGTAGATCTAGGAAAGGAAATCAAGTAACCAACAATTTATAATTTTACAACTTTTTTTATTGTATGATGGTAAGCAATTGCCGCCGCTCATGGACACCTGCAACACCAGTGGAGTCACAAGTGCGTTGCTAAACTTTTATCCCCTTATCCCCGGTGGGCCTCCGGTACCCTCACTTACTCGGCGAAACACAGCATAGGAGCTGCTTCACGCCGGTTTTCTGTGAGGCAGTGGTATCACTCCGATCGAGCCAGCCCATTCATGCCGAAGCATGGCTCTCCCACAGTTAAATCATTTTATTATCACATAAGGCACGAGAGATTAATCTTATACATAGAACTCAAGAACCTCGGAATGAATACCCGCATATAAAAGTAATAATAATATCGTACTTTATGCGATGCTATTATTATACAAGGTGTTTTTTTATATTGAGGACAATCAAGATGACCTCACTCCGCCTGTTGGTAAGCGGCTGAGAGATCCAAATATGAGGTTGACAGGCACAAAAGAACAAACTAAGTACCGATTGAGTCTGTCATCCTCATCCTGAAGGCCTCCTGAGATTCTGTTTCACGCCCAGCCTAAACCCAGGGTTGTAAAAAGGAGGAAACACATAAACTGGTAGGACGTTCCATAACTTGATGGCTCGGGGCAGGAACGAGGAGCTAAATCTTCTTGGTGCGCGCCGGCATTGTCTAGATGGCAACGCTGTCCAGCACGTGTTGTTTGGGAATGGAAAGGAGAGGATGGGATTAGTTGGAATAACTCATCAGAGCATTCTGTATTATAGAGGCGGTAGAGAACACTAAGACTGACAAGGTCTCTACGTAGCTGAAGAGGTTCTAAGGACTTAATCACCTCATGATCTCCAATAATACGGATAGCACGTCGCTGCAACTTGTCGGGAGCCTCCAGCAAGTATTTCTCCGCGTAATACTTGCTGGAGGTTTACCATCTCAGAGATTAAAGCAATATTCCATACACGGGCAAACATGTGCCGTGTACAGGAGACAAAGCTCACTCTATTCACTCATTCAGAATCCCGAGTTTATGCGGTTCTTATGACGCTCTTGATTTAGTCTCGTTGATTCAAGACTATCCTGTATTGATAAAGGGGTGCTCTGAAGAGTAGGATGGGATAGGAAAGATGATACCTTAGCAGAAAATACACACACCTGTGTTATTTGGCATTGAACTCGACAAGATTGCTGGGATTGATCTATTGATTTAATAATTATGGATATGAATCGGTGGAGGAACAGAAGAGGGCAAAAAAAGAGATGGAAGCATTGTGTGAAAAATTACACGATCGAAAAAGGGGTGGCTGATTCGACGATGAATGTCAGAGACGTATACATAACCAGGGAACATGGTAGAAAGATGATGATAATCTTATGTGCACCATTCGACTATCAAAAGGTTTTATCGTGCCCATATGGGAAAGTGAGTGTGTATTACCAATGCAAGCTGTTTTGCTACAATTTTACAATCTTTCATGTTTCTACAAAAAAGGGATATTATTAAATGTGGGTCGAAAGTGTACACGTCAACAGATGCATTAGCAGATGGATCATCAAGAGTCATCCACATGTCTGTATGTCCATTAGTCAATGTTCAGTTTAACACGAGATAGCGATCGAGGGTAAACGCATGATTCTTGTTTCATTACCTACTTTGCTTTTACTTACAATGAGCAGCAAGAATCACGCGTGCATTCTCGATCGCTACATAGGTTAAACTGATGCGTCGTCAGACGTGTGGACGGACGACAGATATTCGCCCCGAAACCCTTTGATCTTTTACAAAAAACCGACAATAATCACGTTCGAGACGACTGCTCTGCAGGCGTATAAATACCTACAACAGACGCACAAATTACACCCTCTACACGTCGGTAGGCGCATCGGTGGATGATATCTGCGGACGCATCTGTCTACGTGTGGGCCAGGCTTAGTAAATAAAAATAAATTATATGGAAAAATATCAAAATAAGTAAATTAAGAAATGAACAATGACGTATTTATTAAATGCTCCCACGAATAACGTCGGATGTGCATATTCGACTTGCAGCTATCCGTAGAAAAATGTCGGGTCGTACAATACGCCCTCGGAAGGTCCATAGGACAATGACGGTCATTAAATTCCGTCTAGAAAATTATACTCGTCCAACAAGTTTGTATTGTGACATGTTTAAATATTATAAATTATCTTTACACTGTGATAACACAAAAATCAAAAAAAAAAAAATTTTTATTTTGATTCCTAGGACAAGGACGACTTTGACAAACCGTCGTCGTTCGCTGGATAAGTAAATTAAACCTTAAGTTATAACCTAACAACATACGAAATCTTAGCCAGCCAGTAAATCAACAAAATATTATAATAATTATTTACCCGTGACGTTCCATAAAACAAGGACGATACTAGTGATCCGCCGCAGTGAGCGGGGTGTGGGGGGGGGAGCACTCTCCGCCCGACATGGACGGATTCTTTAATCGGGCGTAGTACTACGCTCACAGAATCAAATCCGTCGTTATTCTAGACAATATCTCAGGCATTGAGTAACTTTTAAAAAAAAAGGTAACATCAACCGATAAAACACTTGATTACATGCCGATTTATGAAATAAAAAAAAAATTGAAAAAACTCAGAACCGTCTTTGTTCTACGACGGCGACGATAATAATCCATTCATGATTGGCGGAGAAATCGAGTAACATACATACAAAGAAACATACGGGTTGAATTGAGAACTTCCTCCTTTTTGAAGTCGGTTAAAAATGACATGATACATGGCGTTAGTGGACGAGTAGATTGGTCAACTTTCCTTCATTTTCAAATCCTGTAAAAATCTTATACTGGAAACTATTTTATTATTGTTGAACTGAGAATTAAAGCCAATTTTCATTTTATAGAAGCAAAGATCATCTAAAGAAAGTGTTACACCTGCTGCGGGCGCTGACTATGACCACGAGCCGCCACGTGGCCACCTGGCAGAGACTGGGACACCCCGACACGGCCGAAATAACTCAACAGATCATCAAGGTACTTACAGATGAATACATTTGTTCTTTACCATTGTATTTAGAATCAAGTATGTGAGCTTAAGTAGAGATGCACCTGGCCAGGTGTAAGGACAATAGGTGGACTAAAGTGTTTTATTCAATCCTAATCCTAACTAATATTATAAATGAGAAAGTAACTCTGTCTGTCTCTCTGTCTGTTACTCTTTCACGCCAAAACTACTGAACGGATTTTAATGAAATTTGGTATACAGATGATCTAGACCCTGAGAAAGAACATAGGCTACTTTTTAGTGCGAAAAGGGGGTTGTAAGGGGTTAAAAGGGGAGCAAAAAATTACTATTCCACGCGGACGAAGTCGCGGGCGGCCGCTAGTGTCAAATAAATCTTCATTTCCATAGTCTTGTCCACAGCACTTACAAATCTAAATACTGACACCTACTTTCATAAAATACACCATTTGAATCATTTGTCATTTGAGCCAAATGGCGACATATCGTATCCTAGGCCAAGACTCATTTTGGGTCGTTGATCCGTCGGAGTAGGTAAGTAAGTATTTGGATCCTTACAACTATGGCAACATTTTGAAACGCTCACGTCTTTTTTAATAGGAGCTGGACGACCATGAATCTCACCATGAACGCTAGCAAGCGGAAAGCCGCAACGATCCGTTTTGAGCGACGTGGATTTGAACAAACTTCTGTTTCCTACAGAAGTCCAAATAAAGGGAGATCATAAGTAAGTATTCTTTGCGTTTAAATCTTAGTTACTTAAGCATGTAAGCTAGTTTTTTTTTCGATAAATTTTGAAAAGTTGTTGAACAAATGTTGTTCAGAATGGTTAGTAGAAGATGTGGTTAAAGGGATGTAAATATTCACAGATACATCCTGTAAACATTGTTGTGGCATTTCACGACTGTCAAGTAGCATATAACTTATGTAAAAGGAGTTGTCCCAGAATGTATGGAGTCTGGGCGTGGTATACGTACCCTATACCAAAATATAGAGAATTATATGAAGAATAGTTTTTGACTATCCAATTTCTCTATTGTAGCGTTGTTTTTTGGAAGGAACAATTTATTTTAGCAAAGGATTGCAACACAACAAAATGGTTGTCAATGTTGGTTACCTATCGACTGACATTACGAATTCGATGACGTTTGACGTTTGTCTATCTGTCTGACGTTTGACGGAACAAACCACAGACTAAGAAATGAAAACTATCCAAAAAACCCTAAAAAACCAAACCGTTTAACGTCACATTGACAGACATTGACATTGACGGTTGCTTTTTTTGTCTTTGGTCACCGTCGTCTCACGCGTCTTGTCATTGGTAAACGTTGAAAAATGGTCATCTTTTTTATTTTATAACCACGAAACTGTGCATTATATGGAATTCATTGTATTTTTCTCGTAATAAGCAATTTTTTCTCCGATTTTTAATTTAGCGTACATAGACCCAACCCATAGTGGGACAACTCCTTTATTCATATACTGTGAAACAGACTCCAAGTCATTCATTTGACTGGCCGGATGGCGTATTCGGCAGTGACTCTGCCTCGTGCGCTAAAAATCGTGGGTTCGATCTCCTCTCTAATGTTCATCACACGAACACTTTTCCAGGGTGGAGAAAGTGTTCGTGTGATGAACATGGATGTTTTTCCAGGGTGTTCCTTCAGTGGTGTTTTTTCAGTCTTTGAGAGTAATATATTTGTGATCCTCTGTTGTCTGCTATCTGTAACACAAGTGCTTTGACGACCCGTTCGGTTAAGTGGTAGTGAATGCTGCGTGTGGGCCAAGGGTTGCGGGTTCGATCCCCGCAAAGTACAAACATTTGTGTGCATGAACATGTTTGTTTGTATTAGTCTGGGTGTTTTCTATGTATTATAAGTATGTATTTACAAAAGAAAAGTATTATACGTATATATTTGTAATCCCACTGTTGGTTCTGATATCTGTAACACAGGTGCTCGAGCTACCTATCTCAGAGTCAGACCAATGCATGTGACGTAGTGAAATATTACTTAAATATTATTACTTATTATATTACTATTAAGCTACTTAATATGGAGTCAGGTCGACGTATGAGATGTTGTGTAAGTGTGAATGGTTTCCGCAGGCAGCTGTCGGCGAAGCTGTCGCAAGCGGCGTCGAAGCTGTCGATGGCGACGAGCACGTTAGTTCAGAGCGCGCACCGGCAGGAGGCGCTGGCGCGCAGCGCGCACGCCGCCGCCGCCGCCGCCGCAGACCTCGCCGGCCTCGCCGCCAACATGAGGACTAACGTTAGTGACGATGTTGTAACCCCTTAATGGGCAGTATGTCTAAATAGATTTCATTGGTTTTGGACCTTATCTTCTATACTATTTATAAAGAGACTAGCGGCCGCCCGCGACTTCGTCCGCGTGGAAAAGTAACTTTTTACCCCCTTACAACCCCTTACAACCCCTTTTTCACAATAAAAAGTAGCCTATGTCCTTTTTAGGGTCTAGACCATCTGTATACCAAATTTCATTTAAATCCGTTCAGTAGTTTTGGCGAGAAAGAGTAACAGACAGACAGACAGACAGAGTTACTTTCGCATTTATAATATTAGTATGGATTTCACTGCATTATGACTGCGATGGCTATTAAACGATCGAGGTATTCGTTTTTTATGGAAAAAAAGTTAGGTACTTACATGAAGATTTGTAAATGTTAAAATGAGTACTCATTTAATCGAGCTGCTGTTGGTTTCAAATGTCATCAATGAAGAATCTGTTAGATGACATTATGTGGGCGTCAGGTCCTGCCAGAGGATGGGTAGTTTTAGGTTGAATGTCAAAATATCGACGTAATATTCGAAATCGGATTATTTGTAAGTTATGATTCCGGAGGGTTGAATGTATATTATTAATTCAAATATTTTTGTATTTTATACTAACTTTCCATCTACTCCGGTCCTGGGCTGCGGTAGACCAGTCTTTTTGAAAAATGTCGAGCTCATCACGCCATCTTCGCCAGAGTAGATGGAAAAAGGGTAGCGAGGCCTTTGCCCTGCAGTGAGACATTACGGGTTGATAATAATTATTATTAACTTTCTTCTCATACTCATAGTTTGGCTTGAATTGGTTACTGATGATGTCTTATTTTATATGCAGGATCTAGCACAAAGCCAGAAAATAGACGAAGCTACTAAAGAGATGTCTCTTCAAACGTATAACGTGCTGAAGACTGCAGATGTCGTCAGTCAAGTGAGTGTGTTTTGAATATTCTATTTAAAATGTATGTTCTTGTATATTACTGTCTTAATCATAATAAATTTGTGCGTCTCTCCGTAGGAACCAAATAATTATGCAGCTAGAAGAAGACTTCTAGACGCGTGCAGACTTCTTAATGATGCAATTAATAAATTGGTAAGTCATTTAAAGTGTGTATGATATTAAAAGTAACTTATTTTAATAACAGTTTTTATATTTTAGCTAAAATGAATGTAGAAACTTTAAAGATTTCTTTATCTTTAAACTGCCTATGACAATCAAAACTTTTCCAATATTATTATGATTCAAAACAAAATTAAGGTTGTTGGTCGTTTCGCATGATATTCAAACGTATGTATGTACCGTAAAATTCGAATTTGAAATTGTATTGTAAAGTAGCTGTGACTTAATGATATTGTTTTTTTTCTTTATATTATATTTCTATACTCTGACAGATGAAAATGTTAAGTTTCTATACATTTTGTATATGTCAAATAGGGTGATAATGTATGGGGATGACACATTGACATTTGTCAGTTTACTCCATATGATTAAAATCAGAGTATATGCATGTTTCGGTTACCTGTCATTGTAGGGTTAGGTCGTTCATGACTTTTTGTGTTTTGTTTTTGTACATCATTGCTGTTACCTACTTTGGTATAGTCTACGGCAAGAAAGTGTAGTTACGACCTCGAGTGCGCAGAAACCAATTTTAATAGAAAGTCTTCTTTTTTACAAGTGCGCAAAATAACGGTCATCGCTATTCTTTCGTGCCGCCAGCTATAATCTATACTATTTATAAAGAGATAGCTTCTATAGACAACGACAAGGCTTATAGGTAAACCGGAAACACGAAACGCTTGCGCGATGTAATTTAGCACAGCGCCATCTATTGGTTCATTTCTGAATTACGGTTCCGAAGCGAAGTGAGGGCGGGCCACTAGTCATTTAAATAAATGAATATGTTCGTTCTGTCAGGTGCGCACCACATCCCCTGGAAACAGGCTGCAGCGCGAGTGCGGCGAGTTAACCCGGGGACTGCAACTACAACAGAGCTTGCTGGCCGCGCCCGCGCCGCCCGCGCCCGCCGCCTACAGCGACTGCATAGACGCGCTGCACAACCAGGCCGACGTGCTGCGTGAGTGCACTATACTCACATTTTTACGTTTTGTGTGTTAACTCTCCATTTGGGGAGAAGTGTCATTGAGATAGGCTAAAGACACAGTCTTTGTAGGGAGTGAAGAAACGCACCGGGGAAAGAGCCCTTAGCAAGTACCAAGTGTTTACCTCCGAACTAATAATGGAAGATAAATTAAAAGTGTCGTTTTTGTGTGATAGGTTTTTTTTTTTTTTTTTTTTTTTTTATAGGATAGGGGGCAGACGAGCATACGGATCACCTGATGTAAGCGATTACCGTCGCCCATGAACACCTGCAACTCCAGGGGCTTCACAGATGCGCTGCCGGCCTTTTAGAGCGAGATATGCCCTTTTCTTGAAGGTAGCAGACGAGCAGGCGGATCACCTGATGGTAAGCAATGCAATGCCGCCGCTTATTACACTTGCAACACCAGTGGAGTCACAACTGCGCTGCCAACCTTTTATCCCCTTCCCCCCGGGTGGGCCTCCGGTACCCTCACTCACTCGGCGAAACACAGTACAGGGGCTGCTTCACGCCGGTTTTCTGTATTGTTACAGAGAAGCTAAGCAACGATACGCCGATGTCTCGCGAGGAATTCAGCAAGACGCTGGGCTACGTCAACACCGCCGTCTGCAACTCCACGGAGTATGCTGCTCAGTGCGCCTATTTGGTAAGACACCATATTTAACCCTTTGGCTCTGTCGATATATTAGATATCATATTTTGAACCTTATGTGTTAGAGATAAGGTCCAAAACCAATGAATTGTATTTAAATCTACTGCTCACAAGTATTAGCCTATATACTGTCCCACAGGGCTAAACCCTAAATCATAGGAATGAAGTCATCGCTACTATGATGGGGCTTAATCACCACACTTGCCTAATACAGATTGGTGATCACAAACTCGATCTATAGTTCGGGAAATTCGCAGCATATTTTTTTCTCATTACAATATTTAAATTCTACCAATATCTCATACACTGACTTGACTCCATACTAGGTAACTTGAGCACTTGTGTTACAGATATCAGATAGACACAACACAAATATAATACTAAATACATATACTACACCCAGTATTTTTACAGTTTTTTTTCTGATAGAAGTGACAATCAAACAAACGGGTCACCAGATGGTTATGTGACAACCGCCCATAAACATTTGCGAGATCAGAGAACTTCGTTTGGTAGAACGGACTTTCGTCTTGAGACACTGTCGTAGATGGGACAGAAATATGTGTGGTATGTCTTTAATTTTATTGCGTTCTTCACAGCTGGCTGTATCAGATCAGAACAAGGAAGTCGCACAGGAAGGCTTCATGGACTCGTCCAGGATCATGAATCTCTCGGAAGCTGTACAGGAGACCTGCCACAGAATCATTAGAACTGATGTAGAACAGGTATCTAGACTAAATCTATACTCTTCAAAATACATAGAGAACGTTCACATAGGCGGTGCTGCCAACTGGTGCTATTCGTTTAAACTAACTGAGTTCTTACGTAAAAGAATAGGAATGAAACTCTGATCTTTAATCATGTGTAGTAAACTGACAGATGTCAATGTGTCATCCCCATACGTTATCGCTAAATTTGACGGATACAAAATGTGTAGAAACTTGTCATTTGCGTCTGTCAGTTTACATGATTGAAAATCAGAGAAAAGTAGAAAAATGAATGAAAAATAATAAACTTAATAAAATAGAGTCGACGTCCTCAAAATGCGGGCAGCATTATCTCGTTCGTCAGCGATGGAAATTAGTAAAAAAAAATCTTTTGTCTCATAGGCTAAAGCAGAAGAAGTGATTCTCAGCAAGCAAATCCAGGATCTCCAGCAAGCGTTGACGGAGGCTCGCGACAAGACCAAGGACGCGGAGCTGAAGGCTCGTCTCGCGGACGCCGCGCCGCGCGTGGACGACGCCGCCAAAGTGCTGTACGCGGTTGTCAACGAGAAGATGCCTAGCCGGGTATACAAGTCTTAAATTAAATAGTTATACATGCGTGAGCTATCCTGGTCGTCCAGCGTCACGACGGGTCGATTATATTACCAAAATAGGAGGCCCTACTTGCATACGAGCAGCTCAGGACTGGATACTTTAGCGAATAAGAAAGGAGACCTATACTCAGCAGCGGGCTGATGATGATGTTGATGCATGTGACAAGTAAATGTCCTAAAGGTTTTGGTTATCTGGTGTAGCTGATGTCCATAAGGTGATCACTTACCATCAGGTGAAACGCTTGCTCGTTTGCCTTCCCATATCTCCAAAAATCTATAAATAACTAAATCACTTCCAGACTTCGGCTTGACTCTGAGAATTTGTGAACAGAATATCTCAGGTACAATCTCAGGATTGACCCTGGGGATTGATCATTGTAACAATTTCGTTTCGATGTATTGCAGGCTAAAATAACGTCATGGACGATAAAATTGGTAGACTCTGTTAAGTCGGTCAATTCTATCGTGGAAGGCGCCTCGCTCGCCCCGGAGCCCGGCGACGTGTCGCCCGACACGAAGGCCAAATGCGACGAGATTGTGAAGAATACCAGGTTTGTTGATCTTCTATATCTATACTATTTATAAAGAGATAACGTCTATAGACAACGGCAAGGCTTATAGGTAAACCGAAAACACGAAACGTTTGCGCGATCATCATGAGCACAGCGCCATCTATTGGTTCATTTCTGAATTGCGGTCCCGAAGCGAAGTGAGGGCGGGCCACTAGTATTAAAAAAAATAAATATTAGGACAATTTTTTTTTTTTTTTTTTTTTATGTGATAGGTAGCAGACGAGCAGGCGGATCACCTGATGGTAAGCAATTGCCGCCGCCCATGGACACATGCAACACCAGTGGAGTCACAAGTGCGCTGCTAACCTTTTATCCCCTTCCCCCCCGATGGGCCTCCGGTACCCTCACTCACTCGGCGAAACACAGCACAGGAGCTGCTTCACGCCGGTTTTCTGTGAGGCAATTATTATATACGGACAGCTAAGGGGTGGAACTTTCTGCCGAGGTCTGTTTTTTCCGACCACTATAATCTGAATCTCTTAGTCTTTAAGGTAAGAGTGAACAGGCATCTTCTAGGCAAACGCGTGTCATCCTAGACTTTTCCATCAGGTGCGATCGTGGTCAAGCGTTGGCCTATAGTATAATAAAGAAAACAATGCGCGTTTTGAACTCTTAGCTTTAAGATTTATTCAATAAATACAGAATTTTAGTATTTTTTTTTATTTTTCACTACATCACATACATTGATCTGACTCTGAGATAGGTAGCTCAAGCACCTGTGTTACAGATATCAAAACAACAGTGGGATTACAAAGATATACATATAATACTTTTCTTTTGTAAATACATACTTATAATACATAGAAAACACCCAGACCAATACAAACAGACATGTTCACGCACACAAATGTTTGTACTGTGCGGGGTTCGAACCCGCAACCCTTGGCCCAGACGCAGCATTCACTACCACTGAACCAACCGGGCCGTGTCGTTAGTGATTCTTGATTACTGTCATTTCTATACTATTTATAAAGAGATAACTTCTACAGACAACGGTAAGGCTTATAGGTAAACTGAAAACACGAAACGCTTGCGCGATGTAATTGAGCACAGCGCCATCTATTGGTTCGTTTCCGAATTACGATCCCGAAGCGAAGTTAGGGGGGGGCCACTAGTAGTATAATAAAGAAAACAATGCGCGTTTTGTACTCTCAGCTTTGAGATTTATTCAATAAATACAGCATTTTAGTGATTCTTGATTACTGTCATGTCTATTAATGCACATGTTTTCAGGACGTTGGGCAACAGCATGATGAGCCTGCTCCGCGAGGTGAAGGCATCGGACGACGCGGACCCCATGACGTGGGTCACGTTCGGCACCAGCAGGAAGGCCGTGCTGGACGCCTTCGACGCTCTCCTCAACTCTGTCAAGTGAGTCAAACATTTTCATTTCATTTTGGAACTAGCTTTTTCCGCGGCTTCGCTCGCACCCCCCACTTCCCTAAAATGGGGTAAAATGTAGCCTATGTTAACCTCCATCCCTTCGACTATCTCCACTTGAAACATATCACGTCAATTCGTCGCTCCGTTTTTGCCGTGAAAGAAGACAAACATACAGACAGAGAGAGAGAGACACTTTCCCCATCTATATCTATACTCTTTATAAAGAGATAACTTTTATGGACAACGACAAGCCTTATAGGTAAACCGAAAACACAAAACGGTTGCTCTATGTAATTGGAAACAGCGCCATCTATTGGTTCATTTCTGAATTACGGTCCCGAAGCGAAGTGAGGGCGGGTCACTAGTTTATTATATTAGTACTAGTATGGATTGTTCATTATGTATAAAAAACTCTTAAGGTTATAGTTTTATGCTGTTTATTTTGTGCTTTTCAGAGAAAGCGGTAAGAGAGCAGGAGTATTGGAGCCGTCGCCTTCCGACCTTGAAGAGGTGATACTTCACTTTATATTCAAAGATATTAATTTAATTGTGGGAGAGCCATGCTTCGGCATGAATGGGCCGGCTCGACCGGAGTGATACCACTGCCTCACAGAAAACCGGCGTGAAGCAGCTCCTGTGCTGTGTTTCCCCGAGTGAGTGAGGGTACCGGAGGCCCATCGGGGGAAGGGGATAAAAGGCTAGCAGCGCACTTGTGACTCCACTGGTGTTCCAGGTGTCCATGGGCGACGGCAATTGCTTACCATCAGGTGATCCGCCTGCTCGTCTGCTACCTATCACATTTAAAAAAAATCAGTTGACAGAAATCGTCATACTAATAAAATCTGTTTTTGCAGGAGGATGCGCCAAAGAAGAGCTATGTGCAGATACAGTGAGTTTTGAAATATTGAATTGAGTTATATTACGAGTTTCCAGGTTACAAATTAAATTATACAGGTTATAAAATAATACTATGTAATCTATAGGTTGGACCTGGCGAACAAATGGTTGAAGAGGCCGACAGCGAAACCAGACGTGAAAGCGGCAGGCGAAAACGCCGCCAACAACATCATACAGCTCGGAGAAAAGGTAACACTATAGCACAAAATAATTACACACAGAAGGTAGACTCAGCCTGATTTTGAATTTAGAAGAGTTCGTTGACATATGCTAGGGTTGTTGCCCGGCATGAGTACATAAGCGCGCGGCCTCTACCACAGACCTCGACAGTTCGACAATTTTATGTCATAGGCTAGGATTAATGTGGTCGAAAAGGCGTATTTCCCCGTTAGTGCGCATGCGTGAGTACATGACACGTTTTTAGCTCTTAGTGGGCAGTCAACTTTCTGTGTGTAATTATTTTGTGACTATATAGAAGATACCCTATTTATTAGAACTAGAGGTCAAATCGCGTGGCTTGGTAAGCGTAGTGTTGGACGCCCTTCGATCCGTTTCCCATCTCATCATGATGACAGTCGAAGGCTGGCTGGTGTGAGCTGGATGAGAGTGGCCGAAAATCGGGAACGGTGGCGTGCATTAGGGGAGACCTATGTCCAGCAGTGGACGAGTGTGGGTTGCTGATGATGATGAGATCGAAGTTAGGTGGAGTTATTTTGGTACTTATACTGATTTCGTACAGCGAAAAAATAAAGTGAATGCGTCTCAAAACCCAATATTTGATTTTGAAATTATTACTAATCGCGAAAACTCCCATAAATATCAACATTTCAATGCGGGTACATAAATACCTAATTTCGACCTCTGATGACTTTTTTTTTACTGATAGGTGGCAGTAGTAGACGGATCATCTGATGATAAGTGATTGCCGCGGTCTATAGACACCGAGGAGTCACAAATGCGCTGCCAAACTTTAATCCCCTTTCCTCTCGATTTGGCCTCCGGTACCATCACTCACGCGACAAACACAGCGCAGGTGCTGCTTCACGCCGGGCTTCTGCGAGGCCAGCCTGTAGTGGTATCACTCCAGTCGTATCGGCCCATTCATGCCGAAGCGCGGTTTTCCCAATAAAACAAAGGTTTTCTGGTGTTGCTGGGTGTCCATGGGCGACGGTAATCGCTCACCATCAGGTGATCCGTCTGTTCGTCTGCCCCCTATTTCAAAAAACTACTATTTTTACACTTTGCCTGTAGTTACAGGTGGTACTTTTAGGTTGATGATTACCATGCTTATCACCAAGAATGAATTTGCATATTACAATAACTTTGTGACGTGTAACGTGGTGTTGGTGTTGTAGATGGCGGAAGACCTGAAGGTCCCCGAGCAGGAAGAAATGCTGAACTTGGTAGCGGAGTGCCAGGCCCTGCTGGCTGACTGCAGCAACAAATACGATAAAGACAAGGCTAGGTAAGCTGCCCAGATGGCACGAACGAGAAAGTATTGATGCTACTAATAATTTTTGGTAGCAATTCTTTGCAATTTATTCTTAAGTAAATATTGCACTTAAAAAATCTCGGGGGGTTCAGGTGGGACTTGAACCCACAACCTTCCACAGTCCGGGTGGCTGTACTACCAATTATACTAGCCGAACCCCTTACTAAGCCGACGAATTTCGTAAGTGCTTAACTCGCCATGAGCTGACGATAGTCTCATCAATATTGTAGGTATACATATTATACAATATCCAGTGGTATATTATTGTCTAAATTATGAATTTGTGCGTGTTTCGTAGGAACCAAATAATTATGCAGCTAGAAGAAGACTTCTAGATGCTTGCAGACTTCTTAATGATGCAATAAATAAATTGGTAAGTCACTTAAAAGTAATTTATTTTAAAAAACAGTTTTATATTTTAGCTAAAATTATTGTAGAAACTTCAAAGATCACTTTATCTTTAAACTGCCTATGACAATCAAAACTTTTCCAATATTATCATGATTCATTGAAAACAAAATGAAGGTGGTTGGTCGTCTTGTATGACATTTAAACGTATGTATGTACTGTAAATTTGAATTTGAAATTTTATTGTAATGTAGCAGTGACTTTTTGATATTGTTTTGTTTTCTTCGTATTTTATTTCTATACTCTGATATGACAGATGAAAATGTTAAGTTTCTATTTGACATTTTGTACTATGTCAAATAGAGTGATAATGTATGGGGATGACACATTGACATCTGTCAGTTTAGTCCACATGATTAAAATCAGAGTATATGTATGTTTCGGTTACCTGTTATTGTAGGGTCAGGTTGCTCATGACTTGTTGTGTTTTGGTTTTGTACATCATTGCTGTTACCTATTTCGGTATAGTCTACGGCAAGAAAGTGTAGTTACGACCTCGAGTGCGCAAGAAATACCAACTTTTTAATAGAAAGTCTTATTTTTTACAATGTGCGCAAAATAACGGTCATGGCTATTTCCTTTCGTGCGCTAGCTATAATCTTCTATACCTATTTATAAAGAGATAGCTTCTATAGACAACGACAAGGCTTATAGGTAACAGAAAACACGAAAACGCTTGCGCGATGTAATTAGCACAGCGCCATCTATTGGTTCATTTCTAAATTACGGTTCCGAAGCGAAGTGAGGGCGGGCCACTAGTCATTTAAATAAATGAATGTGTTCGTTCTGTCAGGTGCGCACCACATCCCCTGGCAGCAGGCTGCAGCGCGAGTGCGGCGAGTTGACCCGGGGACTGCAGCTGCAGCAGAGCTTGTTGGCTGCGCCCGCGCCGCCCGCGCCCGCCGCGTATAGCGACTGCATAGATGCGCTGCACAACCAGGCCGACGTGCTGCGTGAGTTTACTATATTTACATTTTTACGTTTTGTGTGTTTCACGCCCCATTTGGGGAGAAGTGTCATTGAGATAGGCTAAAGACACAGACTTTGTAAGGAGTGAGTAAACGCACCGGGGAAAGAGCCCTTAGCAAGTGTTTACCTCCGAACTAATAATGGAAGATAAATTAAAAGTGTCGTATTGTTACAGAGAAGCTAAACAACGATGCGCCGATGTCTCGCGAGGAATTCAGCAAGACGCTGGGCTACGTCAACACGGCCGTCTGCAACTCCACGGAGTATGCCGCTCAGTGCGCATATTTGGTAAGACACCATATTTAACCCTTTATGGGGCTCTGTCGATATCATCATCATCATCATCAGCCTGTCTCATGCTGGACATAGGCCTCCTCCAATGTTCGCCATTTCACCCTGTCCTCGGCTAAACACATCCACTCTATACCAACAGCCTTTCGCAGATCGTCACTCCATCTAGCCGAAAGCCGTCCTACGCTACGCTTTCCGAGTCGCGGTCTCCACTCAAGAACTTTTCTACCCCAACGGTTGTCAGTTCTTCGACAGATATGACCAGCCCATTTCCACTTCAACATGCTGATTCGATAAACTATGTCGGTCACTTTAGTCTTTTGTCGGATAACCTCATTTTCGGATTTTATCCTTCAACGACACCCCGAGCATAGCTCGCTCCATAGCACGCTGAGCGACCTTAAACTGGTGGGCCTAGCCGTACTGTAAGTGTCGACGTCTCGATATGTTAGACACCATATTTTGAACCTTATGTGTTAGAGATAAGGATTCCAAACCAATTAATTGTATTTATACTGATATATTATAAGCAGCAGCTCATTAAGGGCTTAAACAAGTATTGCAGGCCTAAACTCTCTAGATCTGATCGGATCTGAGTCCGTACTTAGTAACTTGAGCACTTGTGTTACAGATACCAAACCTAGATAGAAGAAACACAAATATAATACTAAATACATCATAAATAATACTAAATACTTAAATTACACCCAGTATTTCTACAGTTTTTTTCTGATAGAAGCAACAATCAAACAAGCGGGTCACCAAATGGTTATGTGACAACCGCCCATAAACATTTGCGAGATCAAACTTCGTTTGGTAGAACGGACTTTCGTCTTGAGATACTGTGGTAGATAGGACGGAAAGATGTGTGGTATGTCTTTAATTTTATTGCATTCTTCACAGCTGGCTGTATCAGATCAGAACAAGGAAGTCGCACAGGAAGGCTTCATGGATTCGTCCAGGATCATGAATCTCTCGGAAGCTGTACAGGAGACCTGCCACAGAATCATTAGGACTGATGTAGAACAGGTATCTAGACTAAATCTATACTCTTCAAAATACATAGGGAACGTTCACATAGGCGGTGCTGCCAACTGGTGCTATTTCTTTTAACTAAATGAGTAAGAGTAAGAGCAAAAGAATAATTTAACTCTAATTTTTAATCATGTGAGTAAGTAAACTGACAGATGTCAATGTGTCATCCTCTTACATTGTCACTCAATTCGACAGATGCAAAATGTCAACTGTATAGAAACTTGACATTTGCATCTATCAGTTTACTTCACATGATTAAAAATCAGAGTATAGAATTTATTGGAGAAAAGAAGAAAAACTAATGAAAAATAATAAAACTAAAGCTAAAAACTAAAAGAGAACCCAAAATGCGGGCAGCATTTATAATTTACCTCTTTGGATAGCGTTGGAAAGAGTAAAAAAAAAATTGTTTATCGAAAATGTTCATTCCCTTTCGGCCGCATTGGTAACTAAGTTTGACAACTAGTTGTCGAAGAAGAACTGACTTTCTTGCTATACAACCAGTTGCCAAAAATGATAGGTTTTTCTTTTTTCACACCTGCCTGGTTGTGAAACTCGCAGTTGCCAAAAAAGAACTAACTTTTCATCACAATAATCTCTCATCTCATAGGCTAAAGCAGAAGAAGTGATTCTCAGCAAGCAAATCCAGGATCTCCAGCAAGCGTTGACGGAGGCTCGCGACAAGACCAAGGACGCGGAGCTGAAGGCTCGTCTCGCGGACGCCGCGCCGCGCGTGGACGACGCCGCCAAAGTGCTGTACGCGGTTGTCAACGAGAGATGCGGCTATCCGGGTATACAAGTCTTAAATTAAATAGTATACATGCGTGAGCTATCCTGGTCGTCCAGCGTCACGACGGGTCGATTATATTACCAAAATAGGAGGCCCTACTTGCATACGAGCAGCTCAGGACTGGATACTTTAGCGAATAAGAAAGGAGACCTATACTCAGCAGCGGGCTGATGATGATGTTGATGCATGTGACAAGTAAATGTCATAAAGGTTTTGGTTATCTGGTGTAGCTGATGTCCATAAGGTGATCACTTACCATCAGGTGAAACGCTTGCTCGTTTGCCTTCCCATATCTCCAAAAATCTAAATAACTAAATCACTTCCAGACTTCGGCTTGACTCTGAGAATTTGTGAACAGAATATCTCAGGTACAATCTCAGGATTGACCCTGGGGATTGATCATTGTAACAATTTCGTTCCGATATATTGCAGGCTAAAATAACGTCATGGACGATAAAATTGGTAGACTCTGTTAAGTCGGTCAATTCTATCGTGGAAGGCGCCTCGCTCGCCCCGGAGCCCGGCGACGTGTCGCCCGACACGAAGGCCAAATGCGACGAGATTGTGAAGAATACCAGGTTTGTTGATCTTCTATATCTATACTATTTATAAAGAGATAACTTCTATAGACAACGGCAAGGCTTATAGGTAAACCGAAAACACGAAACGCTTGCGCGATGTAATTGAGCACAGCGCCATCTATTGGTTCATTTCTGAATTACGGTCCCGAAGCGAAGTGAGGGCGGGCCACTAGTAGTTCAATAAAATGCTTTACAAAAAAGTCATGTCCCATTTTCATTTTCTCTGTGGATCTTTTAAATCCGACGTGAAAACGCTTATCCTTGTCATGGTGTCACTTGTGACGTCACATCTAAGTTTTGTCGAAGTAAAGTGACGTCACATCTAAGTTTTGTCGAAGTGGCGTGCTGTTTATGTGTCGACCTAGAAGTGACGTCATGTGCTCTGATTAATGTTCAAGACATGGCGGATTGCCTTATTTTGTAGTATTATCTTCTATACTATTTATAAAGAGATAAGTTCTATAGACAACGACAAGGCTTATAGGTAAACCGAAAACACGAAACGCTTGCGCGATGTAATTTAGCACAGCGCCATCTATTGGTTCATTACTGAATTACGGTCCCGAAGCGAACTGAGGGCGGGCCACTAGTATTAAAAAAAAATAAATATTAGGACAATTTTTTTTTTTTTTTTTTTTTATGTGATAGGTAGCAGACGAGCAGGCGGATCACCTGATGGTAAGCTATGGGGTATGGGGAAAAAAACCAAACATGTCCTAAATCGAAAACCATTTCGAGGCATTTGTCTTTCATACCATATTTTATTCATCAATCAATGATATTTTCAATAAAATCGCGTTTGACTTTCATCTGACCCAAGGTCAGCAGAATTTTCAGTCATACTGCACTAACAAGATAAAATAAATGCTACATTAGGCGACATCTACTGTGATTGACACTCAGTCTATCGGAAGAACCAACAATGGCGCTAGTTGTAATACAATAAAACCTTACCAACCAGTTGACATTTATTGGAAAGGTGATATAAAATTGATTAGAGATACCTCTCTGTTTTTTGTTTTGCCGGAATGTTGTCAGACAGTGATGTAAAATTCCCCCGATTAAAAGGGATTTTGCCCACAAGTAACATTTTACATATAATTTATTTGCCACGATTTGGGGAAAAAAGCACGTGGTAACACTATTAATATGGTGTAGCGCACTTGTGACGTCACAAATACGCTTGAATTTAAAATGTTTAAAAATTAATTAAAACATAACTACTGTCTTGATTACAAAAATATTCAAATTGATTACTTAAAATAGTAAAAGGTATTGAAATAAAATATAAAAAAGATACCTAAAAATTTGTTCCCATACCCCATTGCCGCCGCTCATGGACACTTGCAACACCAGCAGAATTGCAAGTGCGCTGCCACCTTTTATCCCCTTCCCCCCGGGTGGGCCTCCGGTACCCTCACTCACTCGGCGAAACACAGCACAGGGGCTGCTTCACGCCGGTTTTCTGTGAGGCAATTATTATATACGGACAGCTAAGGAGTGGAACTTTCTGCCGAGGTCTGTTTTCCGACCACTATAATCTGAATCTCTTAGTATTTAAGGCAAGAGTGAACAGGCATCTTCTAGGCAAACGCGTGTCATCCTAGACTTTCCATCAGGTGCGATTGTGGTCAAGCGTTGGCCTGTAGTACAATAAAGAAAACAATGCGCTATTTGTACTCTTAGCTTTAAGATTTATTCAATAAATATAGTATTTTTTTTTATTTTTCACTACATCACATACATTGATCTGATCTGAGATAGGTAGCTCAAGCACCTGTGTTACAGATATCAAAACCAACAGTGGGATTACAAAGATATACATATAATACTTTTCTTTTGTAAATACATACTATAATACATAGAAAACACCCAGACCAATACAAACAGACATGTTCACGCACACAAATGTTTGTACTGTGCGGGGTTCGAACCCGCAACCCTTGGCCCAGACGCAGCATTCACTACCACTGAACCAACCGGGCCGTGTCGTTAGTGATTCTTGATTACTGTCATTTCTATACTATTTATAAAGAGATAACTTCTACAGACAACGGTAAGGCTTATAGGTAAACTGAAAACACGAACGCTTGCGCGATGTAATTGAGCACAGCGCCATCTATTGGTTCGTTTCCGAATTACGATCCCGAAGCGAAGTTAGGGGGGGGCCACTAGTAGTATAATAAAGAAAACAATGCGCGTTTTGTACTCTCAGCTTTGAGATTTATTCAATAAATACAGCATTTTAGTGATTCTTGATTACTGTCATGTCTATTAAAATGCACATGTTTTCAGGACGCTGGGCAACAGCATGATGAGCCTGCTCCGCGAGGTGAAGGCATCGGACGACGCGGACCCCATGACGTGGGTCACGTTCGGCACCAGCAGGAAGGCCGTGCTGGACGCCTTCGACGCTCTCCTCAACTCTGTCAAGTGAGTCAAACATTTTCATTTCATTTTGGAACTAGCTTTTTCCCGCGGCTTCGCTCGCACCCCCCACTTCCCTGAAATGGGGTAAAATGTAGCCTATGTTAACTTCCATCCCTTCGACTATTTCCACTTGAAACATCACGTCAATTCGTCGCTCCGTTTTGCCGTGAAAGAAAGACAAACATACAGACAGAGAGAGAGACACTTTCCCCATCTATATCTATACTCTTTATAAAGAGATAACTTTTATGGACAACGACAAGCCTTATAGGTAAACCGAAAACACGAAACGGTTGCGCTATGTAATTGGAAACAGCGCCATCTATTGGTTCATTTCTGAATTACGGTCCCGAAGCGAAGTGAGGGCGGGTCACTAGTATTAGTATAGTATGGATTGTTCATTATGTAAAAAAACTCTAAGGTTATAGTTTTATGCTGTTTATTTTGTGCTTTTCAGAGAGAGCGGTAAGAGAGCAGGAGTATTGGAGCCGTCGCCTTCCGACCTTGAAGAGGTGATACTTCACTTTATATTCAAAGATATTAATTCAATTGTGGGAGAGCCATGCTTCGGCATGAATGGGCCGGCTCGACCGGAGTGATACCACTGCCTCACAGAAAACCGGCGTGAAGCAGCTCCTGTGCTGTGTTTCGCCGAGTGAGTGAGGGTACCGGAGGCCCATCGGGGGAAGGGGATAAAAGGCTAGCAGCGCACTTGTGACTCCACTGGTGTTGCAGGTGTCCATGGGCGACGGCAATTGCTTACCATCAGGTGATCCGCCTGCTCGTCTGCTACCTATCACATAAAAAAAAATCAGTTGACAGAAATCGTCATACTAATAAAATCTGTTTTTGCAGGAGGATGCGCCAAAGAAGAGCTATGTGCAGATACAGTAAGTTTTGAAATATGAATTGAGTTATATACGAGTTCCAGGTTACAAATTAAATTATACAGGTTATAAAATAATACTATGTAATCTATAGGTTGGACCTGGCGAACAAATGGTTGAAGAGGCCGACAGCGAAACCAGACGTGAAAGCGGCAGGCGAAAACGCCGCAACAACATCATACAGCTCGGAGAAAAGGTAACACTATAGCACAAAATAATTACACACAGAAGGTAGACTCAGCCTGATTTTGAATTTAGAAGAGTTCGTTGACATATGCTAGGGTTGTTGCCCGGCATGAGTACATAAGCGCGCGGCCTCTACCACAGACCTCGACAGTTTGACAATTTATGTCATAGGCTAGGATTAATGTGGTCGAAAAGGCGTATTTCCCCGTTAGTGCGCATGCGTGAGTACATGACACGTTTTTAGCTCTTAGTGGGCAGTCAACTTCTGTGTGTAATTATTTTGTGATATATAGAAGATACCTATTTATTAGAACTAGAGGTGAAATCGCGTGCTTGGTAAGCGTAGTGTTGGACGCCTTCGATCCTTTCCCATCTCATCATGATGACAGTCGAAGGCTGGCTGGTGTGAGCTGGATGAGAGTGGCCGAAAATCGGGAACGGTGGCGTGCATTAGGGGAGACCTATGTCCAGCAGTGGACGAGTGTGGGTTGCTGATGATGATGAGATCGAAGTTAGGTGGAGTTATTTTGGTACTTATACTGATTTCGTACAGCGAAAAAATAAAGTGAATGCGTCTCAAAACCCAATATTTGATTTTGAAATTATTACTAATCGCGAAAACTCCCATAAATATCAACATTTCAATGCGGGTACATAAATACCTAATTTCGACCTCTGATGACTTTTTTTTTACTGATAGGTGGCGTAGTAGTAGACGGATCATCTGATGATAAGTGATTGCCGCGGTCTATAGACACGAGGAGTCACAAATGCGCTGCCAAACTTTAATCCCTTTCCTCTCGATTTGGCCTCCGGTACCATCACTCACGCGACAAACACAGCGCAGGTGCTGCTTCACGCCGGGCTTCTGCGAGGCCAGCCTGTAGTGGTATCACTCCAGTCGTATCGGCCCATTCATGCCGAAGCGCGGTTTTCCCAATAAAACAAAGGTTTTCTGGTGTTGCTGGGTGTCCATGGGCGACGGTAATCGCTTACCATCAGGTGATCCGTCTGTTCGTCTGCCCCCTATTCCAAAAATCTACTACTACTACTACTTTGCCTGTATTTACAGGTGGTACTTTTAGGTTGATGATTACCATGCTTATCACCAGAATGAATTTGCATATTACAATAACTTTGTGACGTGTAACGTGGTATTGGTGTTGTAGATGGCGGAAGACCTGAAGGGCCCCGAGCAGGAAGAAATGCTGAACTTGGTAGCGGAGTGCCAGGCCCTGCTGGCGGACTGCAGCAACAAATACGATAAAGACAAGGCTAGGTAAGCTGCCCAGATGGCACGAACGAGAAGCTATTGATGCTACGTTATGTATCATTAGTCAGCTCCAAAATTATCTTAGCAGTCAAACCTTCTAATATATCTCTAGATACACATTCCATATTGAAAGCATTTTT
>CM026299.1:157921-244275 GCA_014851415.1 Cnaphalocrocis medinalis | reverse complement strand
TGTAGGTCAGCCGCATAATCGTTACTGGTTTTGGAGCTTCTGGCGTGTCCCAGTCATGCATCTACCGGAAGCCGCATTTCTCGACCGAAGTTTACCATTGCTGGGGTAGCGCTGGTACTATCGTGGATCGCAGATCGGTAGGACAGTAGGAAAAGCGGTATGTACTGGTCCCAGTCTCGTTGATGCTCGTCGACAACTTTGGCCAAGTGGTTTTCCAACGTTTGGTTGAATCTCTCGACCATGCCATCGGATTGCGGGTGTGCTGGAGTAGTACGGGTCTTATGCATACCCAACAGTTGACAGACCTCCTGAAACAGTGCTGACTCGAAGTTTCTTCCTTGGTCTGAATGTATCTCTAGAGGCACACCAAATCGGCAAATCACCTCGTGGACTAACTTTTTAGCGACCGTCTTCGCTTCTTGATTAGGCGTAGCGAAGACTTCAGGCCACTTAGTGAAGTAATCTTGGACCACAATGATGTATTTGTTTCCTTTCGGGTTCGAGAGTGACTTACTGAAATAGCGATCACCACTTCCCGTTCACCTTGTTCTTGCGACAGAACTCCGCCTATGCCAGTGTTGCTGGCGTCGGTGTCCACGATAAACCTTCCTTCTCTGTTGGGGTAGCCAAGTATAGGACTGGTGCAGAGGTGTTCTTTTAATCTGATAAAAGCTTGATCGCATTCCGAGTCCCAGGCAAATATTCGTTTATCTTCCGTGAGCCGATGGAGTGGTTTAACCTCAATTTCCAACTGTAAAGTGTCGAAATCCACATATACGGCATCGAACTTACTAAATCTGCCCTCTAAATCTATGCGCTGCAATTGGGACATTGTTTTGTTGCTAGTCAACATGTTTAGGTAATTACAAAATATAGTTAACTTTGACTTTAAAGCACTACGCTTTTTAATTAAAACAGACAAAGAATCTTTTTCAGATGCCATGACTTATAAAAATGAATTTAAATAATAAGATTGAAGCTAAACTAAAAAATCTGCACTAAATTAAAAGAAGAAATAGAAGAATGCGTTGAAATGCTTACGGACAGACTTATAGATAAGCAACCGGTCTAGTGACCCAGTAAGGGCACAGCTGATGCGACCGTTGTAGTTACCTACCTATCCTGCGTAAAAATTACGTAAATATGACAGCTGCGCGTAAGCAGTAGGCATTTAAAGCGTGCAGATTAATAAGAGAAGTGATTTATGGTTTGACTTAGATGATTGAGGCAATGAAGAAAGAAAGAAAGGAGAAGCTAAGAAGAAACCATTAAATTTTGAAAATTAACGATTGAAAAACGATTGGCAAAGGATATAGAAGGAATATTGGAACGAACTCACTCAGAATGTCCTTATCCTTATCCACACAGTGACCTGACTCCCACGATGAAGCGTGATGACCGGCAGATATTCAACTTCCAAGTTGAAATCACGTAGCCAATGTCTAGACTTCTGGAATCTTGAAGAGCCTCTGTGTTTGCAATCTATGCTTTCTGCTTCTTTCTTGGTTTGAAGACCTCAGCAGCGAATTCCAACCCAGCAAGACGGTGAACCAGCGATTTTTGCTCTCGTCGATATCGAAATTTTCAAATCCGAAGACCGTTGACCCCGCAGTTTTTGAAAATTCTCGCTGTTTCTCCTCTGTAGGCTTCGTGAAGGACCATTTGTTGGGGTCCTAATCTCGGAGATGAAATAAAACGTCCTTTTTTGGTAAAATGTAATATTGTGATAAATAAAATATGAATATCGTCGAGGACGCGCGCGCAGTCCGCCGTTGGTGGAATCGAAGTCCGGGGGCCCGTCGCCGCTGTTTCCTCCCGCGCACCGCGCCCCGCGCGCATGCGCAGCTCGTCCGGCGCAGAGCCGATTGCGCCCGAACACACACCATACAACTACGTACTGCGAAAGCAAACCATCAGCCCATAAAATTACCAAGTTGTAGGCGCCAGTGTCGCGGGTGGGTTGTTTAAAAAATAGGCAACACCAAACGTGAACACAAAATTGATTTATTTAAGTAAATTTAACATGGGTCGTAGGTTGTAAGCCCGACTGATAGTTTGCTTCCGGTCTCGGACTTCCGACCGTGACCGCTGGTGGGGGACGATGTGGAAGCTGGGTGTAGGTGGCGTGAAGACGAGCGGCGACAGGCCAGAGTTGACTCCCGTAGGTGGCAGCGCCGCTTCTTATCCCGTACTTTGTTCCCTGGAGATAATCATCCAGCTTAAGCCACAATCCTATTATGCGCCTCCGCCGATTGCGATCACCATAAAAGCCAAGCCAAGCGAAGTCAGGTGCGAAAATGTAGATAGAAAGTGAAGTGGCGATGATCACAATCAGAGCGGAGTATGAAAACAATTCCCTAACATAAAAACTCGAAAGTGAAATAGATAATCCAGTAAGTACCTACTTCTATTCTTAACAATCACAACTGAACAGTAGGTACAATAAAGCAAACAGTCACTAAAAGCCTAACAATATGTTTCGTACCGAAATTATCGTTCTATTATCAAATCAATAAAGCAACACAATTTGGAAGGAAGTTTGGTATTTTTCTAAATATTTTTTTATCTGTGGCCAAACTAGTACAATTCCTTCCGATCTGAAGCTGTAGAGCTTCATAGGAGTAGTGGTGTAAATAAAGCACACCACCATACGGGCGCTGCACCAGCGCCCTCTCACCCTGCGCCATCAAGGGCAAAGCAGTAGTCTTCTGACCGCGGCACCGTGCGTATCATCGGTCTATCCAGCGTCCCACCACAGCGGATGCTATCGCCGCGAATCAGTGTACCTGGTGTCGTATCAACCCCCCAATGGCCTATGGAACTCTATTCGTATAAGGGTGCAGTTAAAAGGAGATCAAAACTACCAATTCATCAACGCGGATTCGCCGGGTCCGGCATTGCTCCAGCTCTGCAATTAGGAGAAGAGGTGAGTTGTGCTAGCTTTTGGTCATTACTCCGTAACATACCCCTTTTTTTGATCCATCGCACCGGATTTCGTACCAGATTGTGTTGTTTTTGTGATATTTCGCGTACATACTACTAATATTTTGATACGAAACCAGGCGACCCAGACTATTCATGTGTTTAGGATATATTCGAACGATTAGACGATTTAAAACGTACATTACAATTTGCTTCTACTGATAAACCAAAATTAATGTAACGTTCGAAAGAATTACCGTCTTTGCAAAGAAAGTTCAGTAAATTACAAACAAAAATCGAAAAGTGTCTCATCAAATCTAAAGTTCTGTGGGTAACTGTGAAACAAGCCGCATCGGCTGATGCAATCCAAAGATTTTAATTAGTATCTAGTGGTTTTTAGTGTACAAATTTGGTGTTACTTTGTGCAGTGAAGTGCCGCAGGGTGATATTAATATAAGAATCATTGAATTGTGTCGTTTTTAACACTGCTATTGTGTGTCGAGTGAGTTGTCACGTGAACAATTTGCTTTGACCTAATAGAGTCTTAAAACCTACGGCTTTGTTAAAAATAGTCTCCACAGAATCCTTAGGACATTAAAACGCTAAACACCGGCGTTTTATTGAGTGACTGTGACTTCGACTGACTTCGACTGTTGACTACACTTTATCAAACTACACTTGACATTGGCAAAATTAAATGTGTCATGAACACAATACAGGCCATTAAAAAAAAAAAAATCAAATCTAAAACCTTTAATAAAGAGGAACAAATCAAAATTAGGAACGATTTCGACGATGCATATTACGCCATTGTCACCCAATTAGAGCAAATCAAACAAGCCGAGCAGTGCAGGCGAATGAGTTGTCCTTTTCCAAATTCAGATTTCTCAAATAGTGCCAAATTGCCCACCTTGCCTTTGCCCAGTTTCTCTGGCGGGACTACAGAGTGGAATTCCTATTTTGATTTATTCAGTTCACTTGTACACAACAATAGTGCCTACACGGATGCAGAAAAGTTTAGGTATTTACTTCTTACGCTAAAAAATGAGCCTTACAATTTGCTAAATCTATTCCCATTAACGACGCTAACTATTTCGTAGCTATACAAATTTTATCGTCGCGTTATGAAAATAAAAGACTTATAGCTTCCAATCACCTCGATAACATTCTCAACATTGACACTTATAATGAAAAATCAACGAATGATTTGCGTAACTTACTCAATACTTTTCAAGAAAACATTAAGCCTCTAGAAGTAATAAAGTTTCCTACTAGTGAGTGGAGTTTTATACTTCTGCATATTTTGTTGCGTACAATTCCTGCATCTATTCGTAAACGTTTCGAGTTAACTTTAAATTCATCATCCGATATACAGGTCGAACAATTGATCTCCTTTGTAGAACGTGAGCTTGCGGCTGACGAAATATCTACAAATTCATTCACTCATACGAGCAAAAATATCACAAAATTTGTGGGTAGATCGAACTCGGGCGCACCTCACCGCGGCGATCCGCCCGCCACCCCGCGGCGTTCGTTTGCAGCTTACGTCCTTTCACAATCCTCTGATTTGTCACGCGACTTTCAACCTAATAAGCAAGATGGTAAATTCAATCCTAATTGTGTGCTATGTGATGCTCAACATACGTTGACAAAATGTTCAAGTTCTTAAATTTTTCCGTTCAAGATAGACTAACTTTTATTCAAAAGAAAAATATTTGCTATAATTGTTTACATCTCGGCCATAACGTGAGCCACTGTAAATCTAACTTTCATGCTGAAATTGCAATAAGCGTCATCATACCTTAATTAATTTGAGTCATCGAGTAGACGAAAACAAATCAGCTGATTCTAACGGTAGCAATCATTCTGTCTCGCTCCCGCCTACGGCGGAGCGCAGCAATGTAGATAGATAGATAGCTATTCTTTATTGCACAGAAATAGAATACATGAGTGAAACAACAGCTATTGACAGTACAATAAGGCGGTCTTATCGCTTGTAGCGATTTCTTCCAAACAAACTTTAGGTAGAGGAGAGAAAAACAGCGTGTTGGCAATGGGGGTAAGGCAGTGCAAAGAGATTGCTGAATGAAAATAAGAAGTACAGATACTTATAATTATACATGACATACTTAAATATACGCCCCGTTGGTCTAGTGGTTTAAGTACCGGGCCGTGATCTCGGGGTCCCGGGTTCGATTCCCGGGTCGAGCAATAGTATGTTTCAAATTTTTCGAACATAGCTCCAGTTTGTGATCACCAATCCGCATTAGGCAAGCGTGGTGATTAAGCCTAATCCCATCATAGTAGCGATGACTTGATTTCTATGATGGAGGCCTTTGCCCTGCAGTGGGACAGAATATAGGCTGATACTTTACTTTACTTACTTAAATAATAATAAGACATACATAAATATTAATATACATAAATATATACATACAATCAAAAATAAATAAGTAATAAATCATAAATACATAGCTTAAAAGTTTCTATATGGATTCATGGTCCTTTGAGCACGGAGTAGGAATTTGCTCGACCTATTCCGGAAGTCGTCGTGACAGTGACGAATATTTTTGGAGGATTAGGAGGGGTATAGTTCCTGGTACAGGAACCGGGATTCAGGAAGCAGTCCAGTGCCAGGATTGGTGCTGCTGCAGCAGGGGTTCGAGCTTGGTGGTGAATCCGGCTTTGAACCTCGGGACGGTGCTGAGGAGGAGGAGGTATCGTCAGGACCCTGCATCCACTGGTGCGAGACAAGGACGACACGAGGCTGACGTCACAAGCGGATGACAACGCAGCTGACGTCACTACCGGAGGACGACGCGACTGACGTCACTAGTGAGCGAAAGAGACGGCAAACTGTGAGTGTTTTTTTTTAGTTCTATCAATGTGCCAAGGGAATTTGAACTTTATTTGCTAAAGAAAAGTAACTTAGTGATTTGTGAAGAAATCAGAACTTTGAATTTAGAGATATTTTATGGACTTAGAATAATTTTAGTGAAAATTTTAGTAACTTAGTTAGTTTTAAGCAAAAATTGGTTGAGACGGGGAATCTATGCCCGATTTTTAACAAAGTGATTTAGTTTTAAAAAGACTTAGAAAAATTTGAAGTTTTACACTTGTATCAGATTTGTTAAGTTCTAAACACTTAGAAAATTTTAGTTGAATATTTTTTGTTTTGAATTTTATCAGTGAGATATTTACATTGTTTTAGTTTACTTTATGCATGAATTATTTTGTTTACTTTCTTCCATTTGATTGATTTTACAACTTATCAATTTATTGGAACGTTTTACTTGTGGTTTTACCTTGTTATTTTTTACACTTGTTAGTTATTGGTTTTTAAGAGTTTAATTTTGATAATAGTATTACGTTACAATGGAGTCTGATATAAATGTACAGATGGATAATTATGAAAAAATTGTTAAAGCTAAAGCTAATTATAGGAAATCTCCTAAGGATCGTATTACGGAAAGTTATTGCCAAACTAGGTTAGAGTCTTTGGAAATGGTATGGGCAGAATTTCTTATTACACATAAAAACTTAATTAGGTCTTATGGAAATGAATTAAAGTCTAATGATTATATTAAAAAAGATATTTACGATCAAGCAGAGGAAACGTACATAACTTATAAGACAGATCTAAAGTCAGTATTATATAGTATTGCGAAAATGAAAGAGCGGTCGGACGCTACCCAACAAGCATCACAGAAAGGTTCATCAAAAACTGAATCATTCAAGCTACCTAAAATAGTTATTCCTACGTTTTCAGGGAAGTACACTGAATGGATTACGTTTAGGGATTTATTTATGTCTTTAATCCACAATAATAGTAAACTAGATAAGGTACAGAAAATGCATTACTTAAAAAGTTCATTATCTGGTGAGGCTGAGCAATTGTTAAGACAGATACCAATTTCTGAGGCGAATTATGACAGATGCTGGTTACAATTAAAGTCGAGGTACGACAATAAACGTTATCTTTCGCATTTCATTTTAAAACGGTTACTTAGTCAGAAAAACATGCTAATTGAGTCTTCTAGTGGTCTAAAGGAATTAATTGATACGACAAATGATTGCTTAAGTGGGTTAAATAATTTAGGAATAGATACTGCAAATTGGGATATCATAGTTATACATATTTTATGCTTAAAATTAGATGGGGAATCGCGTAAACAATGGGAATTTAATACCACTAATAGTACTTCTACTGAAGAACTTCCTACGTTTGAACAATTTAAAGATTTTCTCACAAATAGATACAGGGCACTTGAATTTTTAGACACTAAAGTAGCGTCAAGTAGACCAGTAAATGTTGCTAATAATTCGCATCAGAACAATACTTATGTTAAATTCAAAGCTCATCACGTAATTAAACCGCAATGTGAATTTTGTTCAGACACACACAAGTTGTGTATGTGTAGAAAATTTGCCAATCAAGACGTTGACCATCGTCGTGATTTCGTCCAAAGTAACAATTTGTGTTATAATTGTTTGGGAGCTAATCATGGGGCGAAAACTTGTCACAGCAATGTGAGGTGTAAATTATGCGTCGTCATCATACACTCTTACATCCTAAGAGCAGTGAAAATTTACAGTCCAATACAGTTAAGGTTGCGAATAGGCAGGATAGGCAGGATAGCTCATCTGTGGAAATGGGGCCTAACAATGAGGCAGGTAACGCTGATAATCCATCAGCATTCGTGGCATGTAATTTCTCGACAGGTAATTGTAAGCAGGTACTGCTAGCGACGGCGCTAGTCAGTGCCGAGTCGAGAAACGGGCATAATCATGTGTTAAGAGCCTTGCTGGATGAAGGTTCACAGGGTAATTTTGTGACCGAATCAACGGTAAATGATCTGAAATTAAAAAGGACACCTATACGAGGTCAAATTTCAGGGGTGGGTGGAGATAAAAGTTTAATCTCCAAGGCTATAGTAACTCTTAATATCAAATCAAGAGTCAACCCGAATATGACCATTACTATACAGGCATATGTTCTCAAGTCTATCACTTCTTTCCTACCTAGTAGGAAATTAGAGAAGATAGATTTTGTGAACTTGAATGAGATTGAGTTGGCGGATCCTGATTACAACCGGCCTAATAAAATAGGTTTGTTATTAGGTGCGGAGGTATACAGTCAAGTGATACAAGAGGGCATGCTTAAGGCACCCAGTGGGTCACTCATCGCTCAATCAACCAGTCTGGGTTGGATCTTATCTGGTACGGTATTTTCACCAGTAAACTTAACTGGAGGTGTGTTGGCATTACATTGTCAATTACAGGAAGATAATGAAATCTTAAGAAAATTTTGGGAATTGGAGTCCGGGATCGGATTAACAAAAGAACAGTCGTACACAGAGGAAGAAAAAAGGTGTGAAGATTTTTTTGTAAAGACTACCACCAGAGATGAAGAGGGAAGATATGTGGTTAGGTTACCTTTTAGAACTGAAGACCCTGATTGTAAAAGAGGGGAAACAAGAAATATAGCGGAGAAAAGGTTAAAAGGATTAGAAAGGAGATTTGAAAAGGATAAGAAGTTTAAAGAAAATTACAAAAAGGTAATAGAGGAATACTTGGAAATGGGACACATGGTGGAGGTAAAGGGGCCAGATAATAAGCGTAGTGAAGCAGTCTACTTACCTCACCATGCTGTGATAAGGGAGGATAAGGACACAACTAAGGTGAGAGTTGTATTCAACGCCTCTCAGCGAGGGAAAAATGGCATATCGCTTAATGACGACTTGATGATTGGTCCATCGATCCAACCTGATTTAAGGCATCTTGTTTTGCAGTGGAGATTGTCGCGTATATGTTTAACTGCAGACATAGTAAAAATGTACCGACAAGTTAAGGTGCACGAAGATGACACTAACTATCAGCGATTATTGTGGAGAGATACTCAAAGTGGAGAAATTAAAGATTATAAATTGCTTAGGGTTACCTTCGGTACCGCATCAGCTCCATTCCTGGCAGTAAGAGCACTCCAACAAGTCGCTATTGATGAAAGCACCAAATATCCGATGCGGCTGAAAGAGTAGCTAAAAACTTTTACATGGATGATTTGATGTGTGGTTGTGAATCTGCAAGAGAAGGTTTAGATATTTACTGGCAAATGAAAGGATTACTAAAGGAAGCTGGGTTTCAACTGCAAAAATGGGCTAGTAATGATGAGGAATTGCTGAAAATGATCGAAGAAAAGGAATATGATGACAAGGATAGGAAAGGAATTGAGGAATCAAAGGAAGGAATAAATATAAAAATGGATGAAATAATAAAGATACTGGGACTTACCTGGGAGCGACGTGCTGATCATTTCTGCTACAAGGTTAACTTATCCGAAGTGAAGCCACCTATAACAAAAAGAAAAATATTAGCGGATATCTCACGTTTGTTCGATCCATTAGGTTGGATTACACCATGTATTGTAGTAGCAAAGGCTATGATACAAAAGCTATGGATCGCAGGCGTAGGCTGGGATGAAGAAGCACCTACAGATATAATAAAGGAGTGGAGTACTTACCGGGAAGATCTCAAGGAAATTGGCGATGTGAAGATTCCTCGATGGGTCGGATCCAGTGGGAATGATAGTCGAAGAGAACTACATGGATTCTGCGATGCATCCAAAATGGCTTATGCTGCCGTAGTGTACCTACGCACAATAAACTCTGAAGGCCTAATCCATGTAGCTTTGATAGCTGCGAAATCTAAAGTTGCGCCTATCAAACAAATCTCTATTCCCAAATTGGAGTTATGTGGTGCTGTAGAGGTCACGAGGTTACTAGTAGAACCAGCAAAGATTATGAACATTGATAGTTCACAAATACATGCGTGGACGGATTCTACGATTGTGCTGGCTTGGTTGAATAGTTTACCTAGTCGTTGGAAAGTATTTGTAGCCAATCGGGTGTCCGAAATACTTACCTCCATGGATCCTCAACAGTGGTCCCATGTGAAAACGGAAGATAATCCAGCAGATTGTGCATCGCGCGGGGTTTCTCCAGCCAATCTGAAAGATCAATCAATGTGGTTTAATGGTCCAAATCTATTATGGGAAAGAGAAATAAAATATGGGAAGCCTACAGATACAAAAACTGAAATGGAAGCAATAACAGTAAAGGCACACATAGCAAAAACAAGAACATACTAATTTTGAAATTTGGGAAAGGTTTTCATCATTAAATAAACTAAAAAGAGTCATAGCATATTGTCGAAGAATGTTAGAACTAAGAAAATTAAAATCAGAGAGAAGAACAGGATATTTAAAGGCAGAAGAGTTGAAAGAAGCACTAGAAGTATGTATTAAGCAAGATCAAGCAATAAATTTTGAAGACGAAATAAAATCAGTGAACAACGGGAGAGAAATTAGAAAAATAGTCCTTTAAATCACTAAATCCAATTTTAGACGACAGCAAAATTTTAAGAGTGGGAGGGGAGATTAGAAGAAGCGGAATTACATAAAAATAGGAAACATCCGATTGTTATGGGGAAAAGATCAAAACTTACAGCTTTGATAATTGCAAATGCTCATAGGCAAACTTTGCATGGAGGTCCACAATTAACGTTAAATTATATTCGCAATAAGTATTTTATAATAGGCCGCAAAGCAACTAGTGAAAGCGTATATTAAAAAATGTGTTGACTGTGTGAAACATAGTGGTCGTACTTACCAACAGCTGATGGGGCAGCTACCTATGGTCAGAGTCACTCCAGCACGTCCATTTTTCCACAGCGGCGTCGACTTTGCAGGGGCCGATCCAAATGCGTAACTACTAAGGGTCGTTGGTCACAAATCCTTTAAGGCTACATTTGCCTTTTTGGTTTGTATGTCCACGAAGGCTGTTCATGTCGAGGCGTAAGCGTATCTAGCAGCTCAAGGGTTTTTTTATCGGCGTTTTAAAGATTCGTTAGCAAGGAGGTGCCATTGTCAAGCTATTGGAGCGACAATGGCACTAATTTCGTGGGAGCAGCAGCTGAACTGAGAAAACTCTTTTTCGACGAGAAGGAAAGCATCTTACCCGAAATAGCCGAAAGTTTAGCTAACAATTCTACGGCTTGGCATTTTATACCGCCACACGCACCCAATTTTGGAGGACTTTGGGAAGCGGGTATAAAATCGGTAAAACACCATTTGTATAAAAAAAAAATAAAAAATTATTAGTTCTACTATGTTCTGTTACTATGTGTGAACTTTAAAGGTTTATATAAAAATGGTGGAGTGGGATAAAAATTTAGAGAATTATTATTTACCTTCGGGCGCCAATCCCACCCCGTAGACTCCCTTCCTGGATAGCTGGTCGGGGCTTAAACTTTTAATCGCAAGGGGGATGAAGTGCAAAGAGATTGCTGAATGAAAATAAGAAGTACAGATACTTATAATTATACATGACATACTTAAATATACGCCCCGTTGGTCTAGTGGTTTAAGTACCGGGCCGTGATCTCGGGGTCCCGGGTTCGATTCCCGGGTCGAGCAATAGTATGTTTCAAATTTTTCGAACATAGCTCCAGTTTGTGATCACCAATCCGCATTAGGCAAGCGTGGTGATTAAGCCTAATCCCATCATAGTAGCGATGACTTGATTTCTATGATGGAGGCCTTTGCCCTGCAGTGGGACAGAATATAGGCTGATACTTTACTTTACTTACTTAAATAATAATAAGACATACATAAATATTAATATACATAAATATATACATACAATCAAAAATAATAAGTAATAAATCATAAATACATAGCTTAAAAGTTTCTATATGGATTCATGGTCCTTTGAGCACGGAGTAGGAATTTGCTCGACCTATTCCGGAAGTCGTCGTGACAGTGACGAATATTTTTGGAGGATTAGGAGGGGTATAGTTCCTGGTACAGGAACCGGGATTCAGGAAGCAGTCCAGTGCCAGGATTGGTGCTGCTGCAGCAGGGGTTCGAGCTTGGTGGTGAATCCGGCTTTGAACCTCGGGACGGTGCTGAGGAGGAGGAGGTATCGTCAGGACCCTGCATCCACTGGTGCGAGACAAGGACGACACGAGGCTGACGTCACAAGCGGATGACAACGCAGCTGACGTCACTACCGGAGGACGACGCGACTGACGTCACTAGTGAGTGAAAGAGACGGCAAACTGTGAGTGTTTTTTTTTTTATTTCTATCAATGTGCCAAGGGAATTTGAACTTTATTTGCTAAAGAAAAAGTAACTTAGTGATTTGTGAAGAAATCAGAACTTTGAATTTAGAGATATTTTATGGACTTAGAATAATTTTAGTAAAATTTTTAGTAACTTAGTTAGTTTTAAGCAAAAATTGGTTGAGACGGGGAATCTATGCCCGATTTTTAACAAAGTGATTTAGTTTTAAAAAGACTTAGAAAAATTTGAAGTTTTACACTTGTATCAGATTTGTTAAGTTCTAAACACTTAGAAAATTTTAGTTGAATATTTTTTGTTTTGAATTTTATCAGTGAGATATTTACATTGTTTTAGTTTACTTTATGCATGAATTATTTTGTTTACTTTCTTCCATTTGATTGATTTTACAACTTATCAATTTATTGAAACGTTTTACTTGTGGTTTTACCTTGTTATTTTTTACACTTGTTAGTTATTGGTTTAAGAGTTTAATTTTGATAATAGTAATTACGTTACAATGGAGTCTGATATAAATGTACAGATGGATAATTATGAAAAAATTGTTAAAGCTAAAGCTAATTATAGGAAATCTCCTAAGGATCGTATTACGGAAAGTTATTGCCAAACTAGGTTAGAGTCTTTGGAAATGGTATGGGCAGAATTTCTTATTACACATAAAAACTTAATTAGGTCTTATGGAAATGAATTAAAGTCTAATGATTATATTAAAAAAGATATTTACGATCAAGCAGAGGAAACGTACATAACTTATAAGACAGATCTAAAGTCAGTATTATATAGTATTGCGAAAATGAAAGAGCGGTCGGACGCTACCCAACAAGCATCACAGAAAGGTTCATCAAAAACTGAATCATTCAAGTTACCTAAAATAGTTATTCCTACGTTTTCAGGGAAGTACACTGAATGGATTACGTTTAGGGATTTATTTATGTCTTTAATCCACAATAATAGTAAACTAGATAAGGTACAGAAAATGCATTACTTAAAAAGTTCATTATCTGGTGAGGCTGAGCAATTGTTAAGACAGATACCAATTTCTGAGGCGAATTATGACAGATGCTGGTTACAATTAAAGTCGAGGTACGACAATAACGTTATCTTTCGCATTTCATTTTAAAACGGTTACTTAGTCAGAAAAACATGCTAATTGAGTCTTCTAGTGGTCTAAAGGAATTAATTGATACGACAAATGATTGCTTAAGTGGGTTAAATAATTTAGGAATAGATACTGCAAATTGGGATATCATAGTTATACATATTTTATGCTTAAAATTAGATGGGGAATCGCGTAAACAATGGGAATTTAATACCACTAATAGTACTTCTACTGAAGAACTTCCTACGTTTGAACAATTTAAAGATTTTCTCACAAATAGATACAGGGCACTTGAATTTTTAGACACTAAAGTAGCGTCAAGTAGACCAGTAAATGTTGCTAATAATTCGCATCAGAACAATACTTATGTTAAATTCAAAGCTCATCACGTAATTAAACCGCAATGTGAATTTTGTTCAGACACACACAAGTTGTGTATGTGTAGAAAATTTGCCAATCAAGACGTTGACCATCGTCGTGATTTCGTCCAAAGTAACAATTTGTGTTATAATTGTTTGGGAGCTAATCATGGGGCGAAAACTTGTCACAGCAATGTGAGGTGTAAATTATGCGTCGTCATCATACACTCTTACATCCTAAGAGCAGTGAAAATTTACAGTCCAATACAGTTAAGGTTGCGAATAGGCAGGATAGGCAGGATAGCTCATCTGTGGAAATGGGGCCTAACAATGAGGCAGGTAACGCTGATAATCCATCAGCATTCGTGGCATGTAATTTCTCGACAGGTAATTGTAAGCAGGTACTGCTAGCGACGGCGCTAGTCAGTGCCGAGTCGAGAAACGGGCATAATCATGTGTTAAGAGCCTTGCTGGATGAAGGTTCACAGGGTAATTTTGTGACCGAATCAACGGTAAATGATCTGAAATTAAAAAGGACACCTATACGAGGTCAAATTTCAGGGGTGGGTGGAGATAAAAGTTTAATCTCCAAGGCTATAGTAACTCTTAATATCAAATCAAGAGTCAACCCGAATATGACCATTACTATACAGGCATATGTTCTCAAGTCTATCACTTCTTTCCTACCTAGTAGGAAATTAGAGAAGATAGATTTTGTGAACTTGAATGAGATTGAGTTGGCGGATCCTGATTACAACCGGCCTAATAAAATAGGTTTGTTATTAGGTGCGGAGGTATACAGTCAAGTGATACAAGAGGGCATGCTTAAGGCACCCAGTGGGTCACTCATCGCTCAATCAACCAGTCTGGGTTGGATCTTATCTGGTACGGTATTTTCACCAGTAAACTTAACTGGAGGTGTGTTGGCATTACATTGTCAATTACAGGAAGATAATGAAATCTTAAGAAAATTTTGGGAATTGGAGTCCGGGATCGGATTAACAAAAGAACAGTCGTACACAGAGGAAGAAAAAAGGTGTGAAGATTTTTTTGTAAAGACTACCACCAGAGATGAAGAGGGAAGATATGTGGTTAGGTTACCTTTTAGAACTGAAGACCCTGATTGTAAAAGAGGGGAAACAAGAAATATAGCGGAGAAAAGGTTAAAAGGATTAGAAAGGAGATTTGAAAAGGATAAGAAGTTTAAAGAAAATTACAAAAAGGTAATAGAGGAATACTTGGAAATGGGACACATGGTGGAGGTAAAGGGGCCAGATAATAAGCGTAGTGAAGCAGTCTACTTACCTCACCATGCTGTGATAAGGGAGGATAAGGACACAACTAAGGTGAGAGTTGTATTCAACGCCTCTCAGCGAGGGAAAAATGGCATATCGCTTAATGACGACTTGATGATTGGTCCATCGATCCAACCTGATTTAAGGCATCTTGTTTTGCAGTGGAGATTGTCGCGTATATGTTTAACTGCAGACATAGTAAAAATGTACCGACAAGTTAAGGTGCACGAAGATGACACTAACTATCAGCGATTATTGTGGAGAGATACTCAAAGTGGAGAAATTAAAGATTATAAATTGCTTAGGGTTACCTTCGGTACCGCATCAGCTCCATTCCTGGCAGTAAGAGCACTCCAACAAGTCGCTATTGATGAAAGCACCAAATATCCGATTGCGGCTGAAAGAGTAGCTAAAAACTTTTACATGGATGATTTGATGTGTGGTTGTGAATCTGCAAGAGAAGGTTTAGATATTTACTGGCAAATGAAAGGATTACTAAAGGAAGCTGGGTTTCAACTGCAAAAATGGGCTAGTAATGATGAGGAATTGCTGAAAATGATCGAAGAAAAGGAATATGATGACAAGGATAGGAAAGGAATTGAGGAATCAAAGGAAGGAATAAATATAAAAATGGATGAAATAATAAAGATACTGGGACTTACCTGGGAGCGACGTGCTGATCATTTCTGCTACAAGGTTAACTTATCCGAAGTGAAGCCACCTATAACAAAAAGAAAAATATTAGCGGATATCTCACGTTTGTTCGATCCATTAGGTTGGATTACACCATGTATTGTAGTAGCAAAGGCTATGATACAAAAGCTATGGATCGCAGGCGTAGGCTGGGATGAAGAAGCACCTACAGATATAATAAAGGAGTGGAGTACTTACCGGGAAGATCTCAAGGAAATTGGCGATGTGAAGATTCCTCGATGGGTCGGATCCAGTGGGAATGATAGTCGAAGAGAACTACATGGATTCTGCGATGCATCCAAAATGGCTTATGCTGCCGTAGTGTACCTACGCACAATAAACTCTGAAGGCCTAATCCATGTAGCTTTGATAGCTGCGAAATCTAAAGTTGCGCCTATCAAACAAATCTCTATTCCCAAATTGGAGTTATGTGGTGCTGTAGAGGTCACGAGGTTACTAGTAGAACCAGCAAAGATTATGAACATTGATAGTTCACAAATACATGCGTGGACGGATTCTACGATTGTGCTGGCTTGGTTGAATAGTTTACCTAGTCGTTGGAAAGTATTTGTAGCCAATCGGGTGTCCGAAATACTTACCTCCATGGATCCTCAACAGTGGTCCCATGTGAAAACGGAAGATAATCCAGCAGATTGTGCATCGCGCGGGGTTTCTCCAGCCAATCTGAAAGATCAATCAATGTGGTTTAATGGTCCAAATCTATTATGGGAAAAAGAAATAAAATATGGGAAGCCTACAGATACAAAAACTGAAATGGAAGCAATAACAGTAAAGGCACACATAGCAAAACAAGAACATACTAATTTTGAAATTTGGGAAAGGTTTTCATCATTAAATAAACTAAAAAGAGTCATAGCATATTGTCGAAGAATGTTAGAACTAAGAAAATTAAAATCAGAGAGAAGAACAGGATATTTAAAGGCAGAAGAGTTGAAAGAAGCACTAGAAGTATGTATTAAGCAAGATCAAGCAATAAATTTTGAAGACGAAATAAAATCAGTGAACAACGGGAGAGAAATTAAGAAAAATAGTCCTTTAAAATCACTAAATCCAATTTTAGACGACAGCAAAATTTTAAGAGTGGGAGGGAGATTAGAAGAAGCGGAATTACATAAAAATAGGAAACATCCGATTGTTATGGGGAAAAGATCAAAACTTACAGCTTTGATAATTGCAAATGCTCATAGGCAAACTTTGCATGGAGGTCCACAATTAACGTTAAATTATATTCGCAATAAGTATTTTATAATAGGCGCAAAGCAACTAGTGAAAGCGTATATTAAAAAATGTGTTGACTGTGTGAAACATAGTGGTCGTACTTACCAACAGCTGATGGGGCAGCTACCTATGGTCAGAGTCACTCCAGCACGTCCATTTTTCCACAGCGGCGTCGACTTTGCAGGGCCGATCCAAATGCGTACATCTAAGGGTCGTGGTCACAAATCCTTTAAAGGCTACATTTGCCTTTTTGTTTGTATGTCCACGAAGGCTGTTCATGTCGAGGCAGTAAGCGATCTCTCAGCTCAAGGTTTTTTATCGGCGTTTAAAAGATTCGTAGCAAGGAGGGGCCATTGTCAAGCTATTTGGAGCGACAATGGCACTAATTTCGTGGGAGCAGCAGCTGAACTGAGAAAACTCTTTTTCGACGAGAAGGAAAGCATCTTACCCGAAATAGCCGAAAGTTTAGCTAACAATTCTACGGCTTGGCATTTTATACCGCCACACGCACCCAATTTTGGAGGACTTTGGGAAGCGGGTATAAAATCGGTAAAACACCATTTGTATAAAAAAAAATAAAAAATTATTAGTTCTACTATGTTCTGTTACTATGTGTGAACTTTAAAGGTTTATATAAAAATGGTGGAGTGGGATAAAAATTTAGAGAATTATTATTTACCTTCGGGCGCCAATCCCACCCCGTAGACTCCCTTCCTGGATAGCTGGTCGGGGCTTAAACTTTTAATCGCAAGGGGGATGAAGTGCATTCAAGTGAGACAAATTAAAAGTTATTTTCTGTTATAAAATTGTGTTTATTTAATTCACCCTTAAGGTTAACTTAAAAATAGGAAGACAAAACTGGGCAATTCAGTATTCTAGGTCTAATAAAAGTTAGTGAAAACTAATAGAAATTTAGTGGAAATCTAATAAAAACTTAGTGGTTCGCTCATAATTAATTATAGGTCGCTGAAGGCGATTGAATAGGTTGTTTGGTACCTGCACATCCGAGAAATAGTGGAAATTATATCCTTTACTGCGGTAAGCCGGAAACCAAGCTAAGCGAAGGAAACTTGCCAACACGAAGCCACTACTGGAATATGGATTTCAGATATGGAATCCATATTTTAAAAAGGACATTGAGTTACTGGAAAAATTGCAAAGAAGAGCTACAAAGATGGTAATCAGCATTCGGAACCTGACATACGAGGAGCGGTTCAGGGCTTTGGGTCTCACTACACTGGAGGTGAGAAGAGAACGAGGCGACCTGATTGAGACATATAAGATACTAACAGGATACTACGACGTGAATGATCTGAATGGGATTTTCACTATGAATGAAAACAAAAACTTGAGAGGGCACTCACTAAGGATAATACGCACTCGAAGTGCGAGCAATCCCAGATATCACTTTTTGCCAAACCGTGTCGTAAGTGCGTGGAACAATCTTCCTGAAACTGTGATAAGTGCTCCTACAGTGAACTCTTTTAAAAATAGACTGGACAGTTTAACTTACAAACAGACTACACAAGTGCAGTGATATACACGCATCAGCATTTTTGCTGCTAGTGTATTAATAAATAATAATAATAATAATAACTACAAATGACCAAAGAATAGACCACATATGAAGAAGAAGCAAGGATTCATTTAGGAAGTCAAGAAGTGAGTTTTAAGACGAGATTTGAATATAGGAAGGAATTGGGATTTCCTGATTGGAAGGGGCAATGAGTTCCAGAGACAAATGGATTGAACGGTGAAGGAGTTAGAGTAGAATTGAGAGGAATGAGGAGGGAAGGAGAGATGGAGTTTGCGGGATGATCGCATTTCTTGATCGTTGGCTGATTGCAAGAATTGGAATCGCTCTTTGAGATAAGCTGGAGCCAGAGGATTAAATAAGACGGTATATAACAAGGAGAGGACATGAAGGTCACGACGCCGACGAACGGGGAGCCAGTTAAGCTGTGAACGGAACTCGGAAACATGGTCGTACTTGCGTAGACCGAAGATGATGCGGATGCAGAAATTTTGAAGCCGCTCCAGCTTATCAAGAAATTTTTCACTAAGGTCTAGATAACAGCAATCCGCGTAATCAAGAATGGGTAGAAGTAAAGCCTGTACGAGAGCAACTTTGGTGGGTATCGGTAGGAAATTACGCAATCTATTAATCGCACCCGCAGAAGCAAACACTTTCCTACTGACCTCTCCCACTTGCGCCAGGTCAAACAACTGTCCATATATATACCAAGGTTCTTAACCTTCCGGCTGTAGGGAATATGGACGCCGTCAAAAGTGACTGCTGGCAAAGACCCCCATTTAATCCTAGCAGTTGACCGAGGCCCACCAACTATCATCACCTGCGTTTTAGCGGGGTTAACCTTGAGGCCAAACGAACTGCTCCATTCCGAAATGCGCTGCAAGTCCCTATTTATATTATGTACAGCGGCTGCAAGATTTACAAGATTACTCTGCGAATATAGTTGAAGGTCGTCTGCATATAGGTGGTAGGATGAAGTAAGATTATGAGTTATTGTATTAATGAAGATTGCAAACAGGAGAGGAGACAAGATGCCACCCTGGGGAACGCCAGCGCTGATATCACACCATTCAGAGTCGTCAACACGGATTCGTTGCCGGCGCCCAAACAAATAACTATGAAACCAGTCGATTACTGTTGAAGATATGTTAAAAGAACGGAGTAAGCCTAGCAGGATGTCGAAATCCACGGTGTTGAAGGCGTTACTAAAATCCAATAGAGCTAGTACCGTGAGACATTTATTATCCATACCATGGCGAATATCGTCTATTATTTTGACGCGAGCAGTAACCGTACTATCCTTGGCGGAAACCGGATTGGAATGGATTGAAGAGTTCGTTTTTAGAGAGGAAAGCGCTTAACTGTCGGTGAACGACTCGCTCAAGGACTTTGGATAGGAAAGGTAAAATGGATATAGGACGGTAATCGGAGAGAGATGGGTTTAATTTTTTAGGAAGGGGGATAACTTGGGCATCTTTCCAGGCAGTAGGGAAAAAGCATCAGCAGGGCATTGACCATGCTTAGCCACATGGTCGGTGGAAGGTACAATGGTAAGATCCAATAAAGAGGGTGTGCAGTTAGGAAAATTGTGAGTGGCGTCAAGGGGAAGAATTTTTAAATTACTAGAGTCTATGACTGATCTACGGCGTTGGGGCCGAGAATAATTTTTTAGTAAGCATGTGTTAAAATCTCCCATCAGCAAAGTATGACTGTAAAGGGGAGTCAGGTCCTCTAACAGTTTCTCGAGTGTGGAAAAGTAATCCACTCTCAGAGAAGGACTGTAGAAGACACCGAGAAGAATTTTGGTATGAGAAAGTGATAGTTCGATGAAAAGGTGTTGAGCGATATCCGAGGACGAGGACGGAGGCGAAACATCAACAATTGAACAGGGAATGTGGGACCGGATATAAATTGCTACCCCGCCGCCGGTTCGGTTAATGCGATCATTCCTTAGGAGTTGGAAACCGGGGAGTGAATAGGAGGTAGAAGGAAGACATGGGTTCAGCCAGGTTTCTGAAACAAGAACGGCATGAATGTTTCGGTTGTCGAACGCTGTCAGCATGTCTGGGAAGTGGGAAGGGATACTCTGGGCATTTATATGAATTAGATTAAAATTTTTGGGAACATCAGAGAAGGTAGCTTCGAGGGGGTCGGAAAGTGGCAGGGGGGTAGAGTGGAAGCTATCTTCAGTGGATGAGGAGAAAGAGAGCAAATGATCACTTTGGTCACTTGTATTATTCGGCAAATCCATGGATTATATAATATACCTAATATATATGATTATATAAACTAAAATAATAACTTATTTAATAATCTAAAAATAACGTTCCTCTACCTGCCAGCAGTATGGAAGAATAACAACAAACACAAGGTTTTTTTATAAAAACATAAGCAAAAACAAATAGAAAAGAACAATCACAAAAAGCAGAGGCGATAACAACATAAATAATGAAGCGTGGAACGAAACGCAACGGAACGAACAGTTGGCCAGGTCAAGAAAGCTTTAAAAAAAAAGTGACAACTGACAGCTGTCAGATTGACACATTAGTAGTATGATATTGTTCATTCTATCTCACTTTCGTTCGATCGCGGGAGCGATCTCACATCAAGTGCGCTAGAATGCTCAATATCATCAGAACGCATCGCGTTGTTAAAGACGAATACATGCCAAATGTTCGTGCACTCGTTCTCTAAAAGTCATAACGTCAAACTACCCAGAAGCAAACTAATTGTTGATTTAAATACGACAACGTTAATGTTTAAGCTCATTCCATTATCATGAATGAAACACTAAAGTCACGTGAAAAAAACGAAATCATGAAGTTTGTTAAACAAAAAGAATCACTCAAATTAGATTGCACCTGTCCTGCATCGTCTGACGTTCCTAGACGGCATGGAAATTTATTACCAAATACAATACGTTGTATTGTGTGTGGTCCCTCTAATAGTGGAAAAACCAATTTAGTAATAAGTTTATTATTGCATAAAAATGGACCGAGATTTCGTAACCTTGTATTCAAAGTCTTTGTATCAACCTAAATACTTATATCTTGAAAAGGTTTTGGATATGGTACCTGGAACATCATTTAGTAAATACAATCACAATGGAGAAATTTTGAGTCCACATGATGCTTTACCCGATTCAATAATAATTTTTGACGACGTTGCTTGTGAAAATCAAAACAACTTAAGGGATTATTTCGCCATGGGGCGACATAAAAACATAGATTGTTTTTATATCAATCAAACTTATACAAAAAATCCAAAACAACTTGTAAGGGACAATTCAAACCTTGTCATTCTATTTAAACAAGATGACATTAATTTGAAGCATATTTATGAGGAGCATGTTGGGTCAGACATGTCATGGCCCCAATTTCGTGAGATATGCTCTACCGTTTGGAATGAACCATTCAGCTATCTTGTTATTAATAAGGATTGTGACAAAAATAATGGATGTTACCGATTGGCTTTCGATACATTCATAGTGATACATGAACATACATAAAAGACGAACGTGTTATTTGTTAACCACTCTCATTCATGATTTGGAACTGAGCGGAATACTTTAAAATGAAGAAAGATCTTAAAGAACAGATAGTAAAATCAGCAGCAGCTGTTAAAAGAAAAGTTGCGATGATAAAAGATGTTGAAAATACAAACAATAAGACATTAGAAACTATATTAAAACCCACTATTGTTGATCCACTTACATTTTTAACAAATAAAAAATATGACACTCCTCTTAAAGTAGAAGAGCAATTTGAACCAGTGATGAAAAAAAATAAAAATGACAATAACCAGTCATTTGAAGACGAGAACCACTCATTATTTGCATCTGATGAAGATTATAATGAATCTGTTAGTGAGGAAGATGAAGATGATGAACAAGAGCAATACAATTACAACAAAACCCTTGTTGTGTCACCGTCCGAAGACCATAACATTAGCGAAGGATCATTTAAATCTCTACAGTCATCGCCAAGTCTTAAAAATCAATCACTGTCTTGGTCAACATCGTCTGAAATAATGAAAGATGTGCCATTTGGAGTCAGAAATGAACGAGGTAAATTATTACTAGGGAAAACTCGTGTTTATGACGACGGTGGTATTCTTAAAATAGGAACACTTACTGTCAAAAAAACTGATGGCCTAAAAGAACTTTTATTCAAAAAGAAACCAAATTTAGATGTAGTAACAGATGATGATTTACAATATTACAAATTACTTCTAATAGAAACTAATGCTCATCGACGTAATTGTGAATCATCAAAACCCATTAACAGCAACAAAGGATTTAAATATACGAATGTAATTAAGCCTTTGTTCAAATTCTCTAGAAATCCAACTACAAGTGTTGAAAGTATTCCACAAGGTAAAGGAATTTCACTTTTAAAGACAGTGAAATCAGATACTGATCTAGTTTACTGGGATGATCCAAACGAGTTAGTTGAACGATTAAAGTTACTACTTGCATCTTGGGAAGCAGGTAACACTGGCGTAAATAATGAAATAATTGCAATCATTACGGAACTTCATGAAGCTGGTATCATAAATGTAGAACATATAAAGAAGAAACCTGGAAAATTGGGTAGTCTTCTTTTAAGAGTCAACCCATCAAGACAGCAATGAACGTAGACAAATTTGGTCATCATGTCCATAAACGATACAATGAAACATTGGTGAAATCTGATACCGGACACTACGATTTAAAATCTTCTAAATTAAAAGGGTTATCATATCCAACTGAAGACGACGAAGCAGTTAACAAAGCTTATTTAGACAAAACGGTTCAAGAATTAAGAAATGAGGTTGAAAAAGTTAAGCTGGAGATGAAATTACATTTGAAGAAATTGGAAGCCTTTACAACAGACCATTTGAATAAATCATTTTATTCAAAGTCGGAAATAGACAAACTAATTCATATGAAAATAAAGAAAAATGAGCAAAAAGGAGATAATTGATGAACTTCACAAATCAGCCAGAAGAAATTTCCCACGTCGATGCACAGTTAATAAAAGGAATTGATGATCTATGGCAAGCCGACCTCATAGATTTACAAAAATATTCAAACTTTAATAAAGGACCCAAATACATATTAGTAGTGATAGATACTTTGTCAAAGTATGTACGGACAAGTTCCCTAAAATCGAAAGAAAAAAACTGTGTTGTGAACGCTATGCACCAGATATTCAAAGATTCATCTAGAAAACCTAAATATTTGCAAACAGATCTGGGCAAAGAGTTTTATAATGATATCTTCGGTCAATTGTTAAAAAAATATAATGTGAACCATTATTTTACTTACCTATTCCGTGAAAAAAGCTTCTATTGTAGAGCGAGTCACACGCACTCTAAAATCACATATCTTCAAACTTTTCAGTTTATACGGCTGCTATCGATGGGTGGGTAAATTATTAAATACTGTGGTAGCCAACTATAACAGCACTATTCATCGCATAACAAAATTTAAGCCTAAAGATGTTAATAAGACAAATGAAAAGGTTGTATTGTGTAATATTAGTAAAGCGTATAGAAACCGAAAACACTTGAAGCCTAAATTTCAATTTGGTGATCATGTACGTATTAGCAAATTTAAAGGAGAATTTTACAAAGGTTATACTCCCAACATTCTCGTCCAGGGTGCGAATAGGAGTAGTCGCGTACATCTATTTTGTGCAAAATTTATAATTCCAAGACTTGTAAAGTGATCTTTCTGTGGGCGGAAATAAGGATTAATTTTACTTGTCGCCTACTTACGCTCAAAGTGCGCGGACAACCGAACATTTCGCGCGGCAGTGGTGACACGGAGCAAGTGGAAGACTAAGAACTAACATAACTCATTCCCAACACAGTATACGCAAAACTTCTACATAATGCAACGAACTCCTACACATGGAAAATCTTCAATGCACTCATTCCAACCAAATCTTTCCTCGGATGCAGAAGATATTGAGCTTATAAGAAATGTCAAAATGAGGAAACGGAAAAATCCTGAAGAGTATGAAATTGAAAAACTAAAAGAATGTATGATGAAAAAATTCAGTGAAATGGATACAAAAACTGATCAAATACTAAAATCGAATGCAGAAATGTTGGAGTTGTTGCATGCCAATATTGCTAACTTTAACCAATTGAATAATAAGGTGGTAACTCTTGAAAACAAACATGCAGCTGCAATTGGACGTATTGAGGAGCTTGAAATAAATTTGAATGATCTGCAGAAGTAACACATCAAAAACAAAGTTGAGATAAGAGACATTCCCAGAGAAGAAAAAGAAGATCTCCAGACAATGATATCCACGCTGTATGCGAATCTGAAATTAGCTCCCGTCACTGATATGATACAAGTCTACAGAAAGGGGAAAAAACATTCACTCTTCGTTATTGATTTCAAGACTTTGTCTGACAAAGAAGTCCTCCTTAAAGCTGCAAAGACATTCAACAAGGAAAACCAAGACTTTAAGTTAAACTCATCTCATCTTGGCTACAATGGAAACAAGCAGCCAGTGTATATTTCTGAGTCTCTTACACCCATGAGCAGAAAAATTCTTGGTATGGCACGTGCTCTAGTGAAGGAAGGTCATTATAAATACTGCTGGACCTCCCGAGGTAATGTTTTGATTCGTAAAAAAGATGGTGAATCTGCTCTGATACTGAGATCGTGTGCCCAGTTGGATGCCTTACGCTCGACATGACTACCTCAAAAATCTTTTTTTGTATCTCCTTTGCATGTATTAAAGTTATTTTTATTGTACAGTCGTTATAGCCAGTTAAGTGACACTATCATTATTATATCACGTTTATTATTGTGTTTAATTATATATACTTACATCTATCTAATTGATTTAACTTATCACTATGTATATTATATAATATTGTTGCGGGTACGGGGTACGTAAGATTCAAGAAAAATGCCAAAGTCACAAAAAGACAATTAATTTATTTGACGAGTAACAAAACCACAATTAAAACACTAAATCACACTTAAACGCACTAAAACACTAAAATCTTCCTGAAATGCTTCGTAGGTAATACTCTCGATCACTCCTAGTTCGCAGGAGAATAATCCGCTTTCCAAATTGGAACTCACTTCTTCGCTTTCCAAATCAGAACTGACTCGTCGGCTCGCCCGTCCCGCTTTTATACTAGCGCAGACCCGGGCGAGACCTTTCTAGTAGCTTCCACAACATTCTAGTAGGTCTTTCCAGAATGTTCCAGAGTCTTCGGGGAATAGTTAGTAACTAGGGCTTCGAGAGTCTTCTACCCAGTTCTGGAGGTCTGTCGAACATTCTCGAATGTTCGATAAGTCTCGATTTCGTTCGACGCGTGCATTCGGCCGACCGTGCGTATGTGACGTAGTGCAAGGGAATATAAACCTTATCCTAGATAGAGATAAGTTCTTATTCCGCTTGCACGGTACCTCCATGGTCGTAACAATATCATACAATTTAATAATAATAATAATAAAATGCATTTATTGCTCTTCTACAACACATATAGCAAGTAACCATATTTTATGCTTAAAGCTAAAAAAAATAAACACAGCAGTAGGGACAAGTCTTACCACAGGTATTATAATACTACTAGCGGCCGCCCGCGACTTCGTCCGCGTGGAAAAGTAACTTTTTACGCCCCTTTTAACCCCTTACAACCCCCTTTTCGCAATAAAAAGTGGCCTACGTTCTTTCTCAGGGTCTAGATTATCTGTATACCAAATTTCATTTAAATCCATTGAGTAGTTTTGGCGTGAAAGAGTAACAGACAGACAGACAGACAGACAGACAGACAGACAGAGTTACTTTCGCATTTATAATATTAGTATGGATTAGTATGGACTAGTATGGATAAAAGAGCAAAAGGAGGCGGCTCAGCTGGTGCTGATATGGATCAGCGCTGATTTTCAGCCGCTCCTACTCCTCTTAGGTCTAGGGCGAGGGTAAGGTAACGAGGGCTTTTAAGGTAAATAACAAATAAATTTCTGTAAGATCTAAGGACTAAAATAGTAATTCACGAAGTAGCACTTTGTGTGTATATGTGTGTGTGTATGTAATAATAATAATAATAATAATAATAATAAGTGCGTAGGGATGTGACGACCCCATCGCCCGCTGGTGAGAGTTGGTGATCTTCGCTAGTGAAGAACAACAACTCTCATCAGTGCAGTCAGTCTCCGCAGGGCAGCTTGTGGCGAGCTGTTGGTGTGTGGCGACACCACGGACCCGAGACTCCCGGGGGAAACACCATCTCTCCCCCACCTCTGGCTTGCCTTTGTTGGCCGGCCGGAGTGGAGCGCAAGAGCTAGATGCTCGAAAGGGTGGAAGTGCTCAATCTGCGTAATAGCGAGGAACGGCTGAACGGATTACCGGGATCCAGAAATCGGTGCACACCTCTCTACACCCTTAGCTGACCACGCCGATGTTGCCGCCTTGCCGCCTTATACGGTGGCTGATTTGGGGGGCCCATCTAGTGGGAGGCGAGTCACCGTCTGCCATGATTATTCGAGATGAGACATTTGATATGGCAGGCGTCCCGTTGTCTCGTCAATATCCCGGCAACCAGTCCAGCAAGATCCTACCCATAGACCCGGCATAGATCCCTTCTTATCTACAATAGTCCTTGCATCTGGCGAGTGCTGACTTTGGTTGTATCTCTTCAATAGTACAAACAGAGTCAGTAGCCGCTAGGTGTACACATCCCCATTTTCATTATTGTGTCTCAAAGGGGCCTCTACGTGTTGGATCTGTATCCCCACGCACGCCTTCCAAAAGGACCGGCCTCCGTGCCGTGATTTCCCGTAGGAGAGATACAAATAATAATAATAATAATATTTCACTACATCACATACATTGACCTGACTCTGAGATAGGTAGCTTAAGCACCTGTGTTACAGATATCAGAACCAACAGTGGAACTACAAATATATACATATAATACTTTTTTTTTTTTTTTTGTAAATACATACTTATAATACATAGAAAACACCCAGACCAATACAAACAGACATGTTCATGCACACAAATGTTTGTACTGTGCGGGGATCGAACCCGCAACCCTTAGCCCAGACGCAGCATTCACTACCACTGAACCAACCGGGTCGTCAAATGTGTGTGTCGGGTATGTGTGTGTGTTTGTGTGTGTGTGTGTGTGTGTGTGTTGCTTACATAATTTTAGAAATAGTTTTTGAGGGGCAGGGATTTCCAATAACCACGCCTTAAGTTTTCTGCCGCTAATTGTTTTTTCAATAAGGCTGTTTTATATTTAGCTTTGAAACATTCGGTGCTCATTTTTGTTCTCATAGGAGGAGGCAGAACGTTCCATATGCTCGCAGCGTGGAATTTAAAAGATCCTCTAAAACGTGTTGACTTGTGTTTAGATATTTTTAACATATTATATACAGCAGGACGTAAGCTACGCTGAGAAATATTTTTATTCCAGGTAAGTTTTTCAAATAGGTACTCGGGTTTTTTGTTCCAGATTACCCTCTGAACTGTGCAGGCATACTGGAGTTCGCTTTTTGCTTTCATATTTAGAATGCCTTTCTTATTTAGGTAAGGGGTGATATATTCTCTCCTTGGAACATTGTAACAGAACCGGATGCATGCATTTTGTACGCGTTGTATTGCTTTTTCGGATTGGGCTTTCAAATTTGGGCTGATGATAGTACCACAGTAATTAAAAGGGGAGAGGACAAGTAGGTCGGCCAGAAGCAGCCGTAGTTCTTCTTTCAGGTTAGGTCTATTTTTGTATAATGTTTTAGCTTGAAAAACGCGTTTCTGACTTTCCCGTTTACGTGAAATTCGTATTTTTGTTCTCCATCTAGAATTAACCCCAAATTACGCGCTGACATTACTTTTTCCAGAGCCACGTTATTTATTAAAATATCCTCGTCACTATCAAACACTCGTTTTATTTGATGTATGGTTCCCAATATTAAGACCTGGGACTTAGCGGGATTTAAGCAAAGGGAGCTATTTTCCGACCAATTGTATATTCTTTGCAGATCAGCATTTATGTTTTTAATCGCTTCTTGTGTATCTCTAGGATCAAACGAGTAATATAATTGTGTATCATCTGCATATAGATGGTACTTACACGTTTTTATGCAATTTGGAAGGTCTGCTGTAAAGATGGTGAACAAAATTGGACTCAGAATAGAACCTTGTGGAACACCTCGATCAACTTTTTTTGAAGGAGAAGACATTTTTGTGCCATCAGCTGCGTAGGTCACTACAGTTTGTTCTCTATTTGTTAGATAAGATTCGAACCAATTGCAGGTGTTGTTTGAAAAACCATAGTGTTTCAGCTTGGCTAGCAAAAGTTGTGGGTGTAGGCAGTCAAATGCTCTTGTGTAATCCAGAAGCACCAAAATACTGCTCAAGCCCATATCTGAAGCTTCTGAAATGTCATCTGTGACGTTAAGCAGAGCTGTCTCCGTTCCATGTCCACGGCGAAATCCAGACTGAAACTTAGGAATAATATTGCAACTGTCCAGGTACTCAAGAATCTGCTTCATCACCACTCTTTCCAGTACTTTGGATAATACAGGTAAGATAGAAATAGGGCGCAGATCCTTGAAGTCCTCTACCTTATCCTTTTTAGGTATGGGCCTAACCAATGCTTTTTTCCAAAGACCAGGGAACGTGTGTGTTTCAAAAGATTTATTAATGATTTTAGTGATTATAGGAAGGGTTGTGGGTAATGTCATTTTTATCATTTCTATACTTAAACCATCGTAGCCTAAGGATTTCGTGGAGATATTATTAATTACTTTGAGAACTTCAGTTTCAGTTGTTGGTTTTAGGTCAAAAGTTGTACTCGTGTCATGATTATTATCTGTCATATTATCTCTAACAAGTTTCAGATCAATGTTCTTAGCGGGAGGAAGTTTTAAAAAGTGGTCACTTATTTGATTTGGGTCGTTGATGTGGTCGGGTATACAGTCTAGGTGTCTTTCTGTCAGAGTAGCGGTGTTTTTAGGGTTCCGTAGCCAAAATGGCAAAAACGGAACCCTTATAGTTTCGTCATGTCCGTCTGTCCGTCTGTCCGTATGTCCGTCTGTCCGTCTGTCCGTCTGTCACAGCCGATTTACTCGGAAACTATAAGTACTACAGTGATGAAATTTGATGGGAATATGTGTTGTATGAACCGCTACAAAAATATGACACTAAATAGTAAAAAAAAGAATTGGGGGTGGGGCCCCCCATACATGTAACTGAGGGATGAAATTTTTTTTTTCGATGTACATACCCGTGTGGGGTATCAATGGAAAGGTCTTTTAAAATGATATAAAGTTTTCTAAAAAACATTTTTCTTAAAGTGAACGGTTTTTGAGATATCAGCTCTCAAAGTCGTAAAAAGTATGTCCCCCCCCCTCTATTTTTATAACTACGGGGTATAAAATTCTAAAAAAAATAGAGGTGATGCATGCTAATTAACTCTTTCAACGATTTTTGGTTTGATCAAAGTATCTCTTATAGTTTTTGAGATAGGTTGATTTAACTGTAATTTTGGTTAAGTTATTGTGCTTACACTGAAAACGATGGCTGAACCTTATATTTGCTGCTACGGAACCCTTTGTGCGCGAGCCCGACTCGCACTTGGCCGGTTTTTTAAGTTCTTCCACAAGATGCTAGGTTTTTTAAGATTATTATTTATAAAAGAATTAAAGTAGGCCTTTTTTTCATGTTTTATAGCTGTAGTAACATAATTTTTAAGACTGCAATAGTACTCTTTTGCTGAGTCTGTCTTGTTTTTATGAAATTTGGTTAAAGCGTCATCTCTTAAACTCATAATAAATTTTATAGTATCTGTTATCCAGGGTTTAGACTTGTCTTTAATGATATATTTTTTTACTGGTGCGTGAAGGTCAAACAATGTTAAAATATAATTATGTTGTTACCATTTCATCAACATTATCGTCTTGATCAATAGAGTTCCAAGGAATAGACTCTAAATCTTTTTCAAATAGATCTGATATTATTTCATGTAGCGCTCGTTGATATTTAACCTGTTTGACACATTTTGGCCTTTTAAGATCGAAGTCCAACATAACTGTTGCGTGGTCACTAAGACAATAATTATGTACAATTTTGATGTTTTTACAACGGGCTGAAGAGTCTGTGAGAATTAGATCCAGAATTGTTTCTGTATTGTCAGTGATTCTAGTAGGTTCTTGTACTAACTGATTGAGACTGTGCTGGTTACAAAAAGACATTAGCTGTTTGGCTTGTTTTGAATCATCAAGGCGCAGATTAATATTTAAGTCTCCAAGTATACAGGTATAATCGCAACGTGCCATAACATTCACCGATTCACTGACGGAGTCTAAAGCATCGTCTATACTAACACTCTCAGGTCTATAAGCTGTACCTAAAGCTAATGACCCTCCCGGAAGTCTAACCTCTATCCACAGTTGTTCCAGCGCGGCTTGAGGATGGTGCCTTACCCTAGTCGTGATGCCGTTTCTTATGTAAAAACCAACTCCTCCGCCTCGCTTACCTTTTCGAGCTTTGTGTACAAAACGGTAATTAGGTATTACAGGTGCAAGCGCCTCTTCACCGTCTCTGATCTAGGATTCATTGATAGCTAAAATGTCCAGTTTGTATTTTAGAATCATAGCTGTAAATTCGTCTTGTCCGGTATTTAAGGATCTAGCGTTTAAAAGCCCCAGTTTCAAACGTTTTTCTCTAGCCTTAGCCATTTTTATTATAACAAAAATAATCGTACATTGAATTTATAATAAATAAATAATAATAAAAAGTTTATTGGTTCTAAAGAAGTTTACCATACAATATTAATCTCTGCTCCCCACACTAGGATTCCCTGTGTTGTGGGGCTCAGCCTCTTTGTCACATTAACAAAAAATATATCAGTAAACAATCAATAATTTTACATAACGTGTTTTACCTGACTTTTGAGATAGTGTTTGTGTGTGTGTGTGTGTGTGTGTGTGTGTGCGTGAGTGTGTGGGGGCGCGTGAGTGTGTGTTTGTGTGTTCGTGTGTGCGTGCGTGTGTGTGTGTGTGTCTATACGCGTGTTGTATGTGTGTTGTGTGTCAAGATATCCTAATTTTTTTTTTTCTATGGTTAGAGTATTATACTTTCTGTATCAGTGTAGTTTCTAGTCGAAAGCCAATCAAAAAGATTTTTCTTACAAGCCCTGCGCGTCAACGGGAGAATATTTATGTTGTTGTTTATTTTGCTGTATAAGTACGGTCCCATATAATGGAAGGATTTTTTGCCAAAGTTAAGTTTTTTTTTGGGATTAGTCCATTTGGGCCTCCTTTGCGAACGAAAACTTTGTTTAACGTTAAATAGTGCAGTTTTGTGATACCTAGTTATAACTGCCATAATGTAAAGTTGCCTAACCGTCAGAACTTTTGCTTCCTGGTAGAGTTGGTCTGTTGGAAATCTTAGTTTCTTTTTGAGCATTACTTTTAATATTGCTCTTTGTGCACGTTCAATTTTGATGAAACTGGACTTATGAGAGATACCCCAAGCTACAATGCAGTAGCCAAGTATCGACTGGCAGAGAGACAGATATATAGTTTTAAGTAATTTAGCACTTGCAATTTTATTTAGTCTCTTGAAGATATGTAAGAGTTTCCTTACACGGTTGCAGAGGGATTCAACTTGCTTAGTCCATTTCAGATGCTCATCTATGTAAACACCCAGATATTTTATAGTATCAACGTGTTCCAAGGATGAGCAGTTGCATGCGCCTGTTGATTGTTCACACGTATGTATTTTAATCGAGTGACATTTAGGTGCTGCGGTGCGTTCAGAGGCGCTGAAATGTATTACTTTGGTTTTGTCTACATTTAAGGTTAGCAAATTATGTTGCAGCCAATTAGACACAGTTTTAATTCCCACTTCAGCAGAAGTATATACGTCTTCCCAGGTCTTGCCGTAGAAGATTATAGCGGTGTCATCGGCGTATGCAAATATTTCAGCTTTACTGAGGGATATTGAGCACAGGCCTTCTATGTAAAGGAGAAATAGGGTCGGACCCAAGACGCTACCCTGGGGCACGCCGTATCTTATAAAATCATAATCACTGTAAGAGTTACCCACGACCACACGTTGCTTGCGCTCAGTAAGATATGATGTGAACCATTTCAGGGCAGTCCCTCGTATGCCAACCATTTCCAGTTTTCTAAGCAGGATAGGCCTTGACACCGTGTCAAAGGCCTTGGCTAGGTCGAGGAAAATGCCCATGCATCTTTCACCACCGTCGACTTTTGTGGAGATGAAGTCAATCAGGTTTGAGACTGCGTCCTCCGTTGACCTTCCGCTTCTAAAGCCGTACTGGTTAGCTGATAGAAGTTGTCTTTTCTCCATGTATGTTAAAAGACGTTTATTCATAATTTTTTCTAAGATTTTGGAGAGAGACGTAAGGAGTGATATTGGTCGGTAATTAGCAGGGAGCGTTTTGTCACCTGCTTTATGTATGGGACACACGTTTGCAATTTTGAACTGTTCGGGGACTTTGCCAGTTGATATACTTAAGTTGCATAGAAAAGTTATAATACATGCGAGACTGTATTTTGCAAGCTTTAATATTTTATTTGTTATACCGTCGTAGCCAGGGCTCGAGTCATTTTTAAGATGACTAATGATACGGATAACTTCCTCTTCACTTGTAGGGGTTATGAAAAAAGAATCCCCAGGAGAAAATCTTGGCTGCTCAACCTGGTTTACAAGATCCATTTCTGTTTTGTTTATTTTCTTTAACGTTTTTTCAGCCAGCTCCTCTCCTACACTAGTAAAGTACCTGTTTACTTTGTTCAGGGAAGCAGTATGGTTATTTTCAATATTCAGAAGACTATGATCTACTGTATTTTTATTCTTTAGGTTACATATATTTTTTACTGCCTTCCACATCCTACGACTGTCCCTCTCAGCGTCACCCAGAAGTTTCCTTTCATAGTCATTCTTAAGATTTTGAATGATGTTATTGCAATAGTTACGGTAGTTTTTGTATCGCTGTTGAATAAAAGGGTTATCTTTGTTTTGTGTTTTCTTTGCGTCCTTGTGTAGTAAATCTCGCTTCCGTATACACTTAAGTAGGTTTTCAGTAATCCAAGGTTTTCTTATGGCTTCTGAATTTCGTAGAGTAACTATTTTTGAATGTTGTTTTATATGTCTGCTTAGTTCCTCCGCAAAATCTGTTACAGCTTCAGTTGGATCAGTATGGTAATAGAGCTTGCTCCAGTTAATATTTTCAATATCGGAGAGTAAGTGTGCGTAATTTATTTTAGTTACTTGGTTTATATTATTGCATCGATTATATGTGCCGGGATAATTTTTATTCACTCCGACTATTAATGTGTCATGGTCTGTTAGACCGGCGTCACATACTATTACTTTTGCATTTTGTTTGGATTTGATCATTACATGATCTAGGCAATTAGAGCCGTGTGTTGGAAGGAAGTTTCCTGGGTAGTATCCATAGTGTCCAATCAAATCCAAGTATGCACAGGCTCTTTTATCCTTAGATTCTGGAGTGATATTAATATTCATGTCACCAACCAGTAAGCAAGTTGCTGCATTACATGTTTCTATAACTTTTTCTAGAGAACAGCAAAAATCTTGTATACAGTGCTTAGAAGGAGATCTGTACAAGGCGCATACTGTGGTTTCGTTACCTATGTGTATGAGTAGACAATTGGCATCTTTAAACAAAGGCTCCTCAACAGTCACTGAGAGTTCTGTTTTGTGAAAGACAACTATACCGTCATTTTGATTTAGGTAGTGTTTCGAATGGTAGCATATATAGTTATCAAGTAACATTGTAGGACTGTCATTATGAAGCCAACATTCTGTTAGTATGATAAGGTCCGGTTTAAAATTTAGTCTCGATAGGAATATCACAAAATTGTCGTAATTTTTATGTATACTACGTATATTTTGGCAAACAATAGTCAGCTGGTTTTCTACATCACCTAGACTTTCCATACATTTCTCTGGTTGATTATGTTTGATGCTGGAAAAAATATCAGTTTGATCAATGTCGCTAATTAAGTTTTGTTGACTATCCATTCCGAATTTTATACGTAAAGTAGACTTTTACCGTAAGGCTTGTTACAAACGAGCATAAAGAGGAGTTAAGTAGAGTTGTTTTAATTAGGCATAGTTGAGTGCTAGATAATAAAATTGTGTTACTATGTGAGTTTGTTGTTTCGTTGTGTTTTCTTTGTAGAAGTGTTGAGTGTGTGGTTATGTTGTCATGCACAGTGTAGTAAACGTAGAGTAGAAAATGTATAAAAATAAAAGTAAAGATTATACGAAAAATATTGCTAGGTAACACTTTTGATATTGTCCACATTTGTTCGTAGCTGCTGGAGAGTATTCTCATCTTTGATAAGAACATATTTGTCGCCTTCTTTTTTACGCAGAAAAATCCGCCCATTCGATATCCAGCAAAAGCGAAAGTTTTCACTTTGTGCGAAGTCTCGTGCAAGGAAGTGCAGTCTCTTTGCTTTGGCGGTAAGATGCTCTGAGAAATAAATCGGAGTCTCATTCCCTGTTAAGCCAAGGTGTCGGGTATTAAGTTGACTTTGTTTGTGGTAGGTATTATATTTCTTTGTGCTCTTAAGGAATTTGTCTTTAATAAATATGTTAGTAAATTCCACTATCAAACCTGTTGTAGTAGCTGTTTCCTTGGAAGGTAAGCGAAATACATCCTTGATATCGCTTGGCAAAAAATCAAGTTCAATAGCTTTCATGAGCGCTGTAGCCATATTTAGCAGGTCTTGCTTATCTTCTTTCTTTCTCTTTGGGACTCCTTTAATTTCTACACTTGTTTTCCTTATAATGCGCTCAAATGCCTCGTTCTTTTCTTCTAGAACTGTAATCTGCATTTGAGTCTTATGCCTTTCTTTTTCTAGCTTGTCCATCTTTTTTTCCACTTCGTTTATTTGGTGAGATATACTATCAATCGATTTTTCTATTTCTATGTTAGATTGTTGGATGTTAGTATTTTGCTTTTTGATATCAGTGAGACTTTTCTCTACGTTATCTAACCTTGCAGCAATCGGGGCCATCGTCTTCATAAGCATTTCCATAATGTCTGTTTTAAACTGACTAAAGCTGTCACCGCTTACATCATCTTCGAGGCGCACCCGTTTAGTGTTAATTCTGGTCGTGATATTTGACGTTGGCATTGGTGAACTAGCTGATGGCTCTTCACTGCCAATACGACTTAAGTTGGGATCCGAAGATGAAGGGGAGCGAATAGTGTGCATTTCTGTATTTAACGTAGAAATTTAAGTGTGAGTGCAAACGCAATTCGATACTCGTACGTAATTTAATTTTCCAAACACGCGCGATGTTTTCGTGCTTGTTTGTTTGCACTTTGTACTCACTCCGCTGCCTGGCCGTGGGTGAGTCAGTTGTAGTCTCCTGCGTCACTGCTACGGATGACGTCCGCTGTTCGTAGCAAGTCGTAGCGCGTAGCCTTTCCGTAGCCGCGGGCGAGCGAAGGGGACAGCAATTATGCAACGCTCTCGTTTCCGCGAGGTGAGGCGGGGAGCCGCAAGCAGGTGTCACGTAGCTCGTTGAGATATGTGGTTTGTTCGCAAATGTGTTTTATATTAGCAGATACAAAGTTGACTTTAGATTACACAATTATTTATAATTTTTAAATAAAACAAGTACGCGTCTATACTCGGCGCTGTCTCGGACGAAAGAGGATTTATGACGAGTACGTTTAGGTAAAAGTGTGAAATTGTGAAGTGTAATGCATGTATAGTAAGTCGTGTGTATGTCTCCATGTCTAATGTAATGATAATGTAATAAGGTGTATTTCTTTTCGGGTGTAAGTGCAGGATTTTAAGTGTTAAATGTGTAGATGTGTTAGTATGATCTAAAAAGGCTCAACTTCGTATTTAAGGTTAACGACAATGTCATTAAAAATAATATCGAGATCACAATTGTAGGAATAAGAATGACATGTACTTAAGTCTAAAAAATCAAATGATGAATTCAGCCACAAATAAAGATAGACTAAAAAAAATTTTTGTAAGATCAAATGCCAAATTCGCCAAAAACCATCTTTAAATCCGTCTCGGAGCGAAGTCTATACCGCGCTTTACCATCTTCCTGGCGAACAAAGATTTTGCCGTCTCGTCTCCAAACATACTTAAACTTAAGAGATCGAGCGAGTTCTCGCGCCTTTACAAACAGTTGGCGGTAATATTTAGTAAGTCTCTCGTTAACAAAGATGGGGCGGGAGGGTCCCGGCGCAGACAGGCCTTCGGTGGTAAGATTCCGGCGCACTCGGGCAGCCTGTAGCAGCGCGTCGCGTGTAGCCCGTCGGGTAAGCCGCACAGCCAAGGGGCGCGGGCGGGGGGGGTGCACCTCCCTGTCCAGAAGGCCGCAGTGGTCCGGCCTTTTCCGCGCTTACCACGTCCTTCTCATCTAGGTTTATATTAATTTTCTTTGCCAGCGCGATGAAGATGTGGGTGCAATTCTCGCTCGCTTCTTCCGGATATCCGGCAATTTCCACGTCATTTGATAAAAGTGCTTGGTCCCGGTCGTGTAGCTCTGCTTGAAGGTTCGTGATAGAATTTTCAAGGCTTGAGATATCCGGGTGTAACTTTTGGTTGTTTTCAAGTTCCTCTACTCGCGCTTCCAGTTTTTCTATGCGGGTGTTTTGCATTTTGATGGTCTCTGTAAGTGCAGTAATAGCGGCGCGTAAGCTGTCCGTTTGTTTTTGGATCAGTCCGCTCATATAAGATTTGAGTTCCGCTACACTATCCTTTTGGGTGATTCCCCGCATGTTCACTTCCGGACTCACTAGATCCTGTTCGCAGTTGTTGGCGTCACCCGTTAAACTAGAGCTTTTCTTCCGATGTGTCACGTTGTGGTCCTCTTTGTCGAAGTTTAAAGATCCTAGCTCTTCCGTGCTAACAAAAGTGGTCATAGGACGAACTGGCGTGTTCACATTTCCGGTTTTTGGTTTCTTACTATTGCATTCGGGACAGTTCCATTGATCTTTTTTTTTTTTTTAATCAAGTTATTTCATTAATTTAGAATTTTCAATGTCTGTTATAGCTACTATAAATTCGTTAAAGATGTAACATTTTATTTTATCTAAATAAAATAAAACATTATTTCGGTAACGCGCGGGAAGAAGTTGATAACTCGAAATGTCGATTTTTTTTTTATTGGATGAAACGACTTCTATAGCTTCGGGTCTATTGGTAAAAAAATAATTTATCTTAATATCCACAAAAACCTTGAAAAAACTCATTGTTCATAACTGAGTATCTTCAATTTTAGCTGTACCAACTTGACAAAATGATATATCTAAAAAAATATATTAAGGACCGTTTTTGACAAATGCATTTATCAAGTTATGATCTTCTCTAAGTCAAAAATACAAATGATACAAATGGAGTTGTCTAGTTATGCACACTATCAAAAAATTTTATGTTATGGAATATGTTGAGGTATCTAGTTAAAAACATTGTGATTCTGTGGGTAACTGTGAAACAAGCCGCATCGGCTGATGCAATCCAAAGATTTTAATTAGTATCTAGTGGTTTTTAGTGTACAAATTTGGTGTTACTTTGTGCAGTGAAGTGCCGCAGGGTGATATTAATATAAGAATCATTGAATTGTGTCGTTTTTAACACTGCTATTGTGTGTCGAGTGAGTTGTCACGTGAACAATTTGCTTTGACCTAATAGAGTTTTAAAACCTACGGCTTTGTTAAAAATAGTCTCCACAGAATCCTTAGGACATTAAAACGCTAAACACCGGCGTTTTATTGAGTGACTATGACTTCGACTGACTTCGACTGTTGACTACACTTTATCAAACTACACTTGACATTGGCAAAATTAAATGTGTCATGAACACAATACAGGCCATTAAAAAAATAATAATAAAAACATTGTAAATTTATATTTCATAATGTGATATATGCAGTTGTTAATATAAACATATTGTCAGGATCCCGTAAGTCGTCAATATTCTACTTATCAACATGGGTTGATGATATTAAGATGGGATATTAAGATTTAATTTCATGCGTAAATTTTATTTAATGTTTTAAAATACTATAAGTGGATAATATCATCAAACTTATTGTAAAAGAGGAGCCTATTTAATCTTTTTTACGTTTTACTAGAAAATTCATGATAAAAATATAATGACGTTCTCTTTGATTAATATATTAAGGTTTTATTCCTTCTGCATTGGCAACCAAGTTTTACAACCAGTTGCCAAAGAAGAATTAACATTCTTTCTACTCAACCAGTTGCCAGATAGATTTTTGTTTTTTAAAGAAGAACTAACTTTTCTGATACTCAACCAGTTAAATAATACCAAAACCAACAAACGTAAATGTTTGAACGTTAACTAATTTAAACATAAATGTACTACATAATATTATTATTATTTCTGCATGAGTTTTTTGTCACTAAATTATTTTCTACATCTTTTTTTTAGTTATTGATGAGTTTACTCATTTGTTTTCATAAAAAGATTTCTTCTTCAAATATTTTGTCTTACATCTTCACGCATTGAATCAAGTAACCACACAACAATTAAATGTCTGAAAAACTAATGAACATCTAGAAAACCATATCATAAAAATGTTTGAACATTATTATTTAATATGCAATGCTAAGTAGATTTTATGGCTTTCAGTTTTCATAATTGAGTGAACTTTAAAAATATATTTGGACTTGGAGGAATTTTAAACGTACATATTGTAACAGAATTTTTGTATCGTGTTGGGATATCTAAAAAAATAAATATTACTATTTCTTTTACCGTACCAAGAAAAAAACAAAAATACATTTTTTTTTAAATAGGAGCCTTAAACATCTATTTTGTTTTATCGTATATGTTGTAAACATTTGAACTATCACTGATCCTGAGTTACAGCTCGAGGACAGAAGATAGACAGCTAAGTCTTAATGATAGGGTCTTGTTTTTAACCTTTGGGCGCGGAACCAAAACACATGCGGAATCTAAAAAAAAATGGACATGGTAAAAAGAAAGAAAAACATAAGATATTATTTTTATGTAATAACTCTTTAGGATCTTGTGTTAATTTGTTTATTTATAAGAAAAACAATTGAACATCTAAGTTGTCATTATATCAACTGGTTTTCTTTTTTAAAGTTTTTTTTTTCAAAGCATGTGAACATTGTAGTTTTTACGGTAACTGTTTTTGGGACGTTCATTTATGTTTTAAAAACTTTACTCGAACTTTACTCGACAAGTAAAACAGATTAAGGTATTTGTTCCAATGTTTTTTTGACTGGTTTTTTGATGTTCACTTGGTTTTCCGATGTTCATTCGTTTTTTAGACATTTACTTGATTTATTAAACTAAGCTTGAAAAGGAAAATAAGAATTATAAAATAATTTGCTTAGATCAGATGTTCATTTGTTTTCATGGCGTTTACTTTTTTTTTTAACAATTACCTATTAGTACAATTTTTTTGATTGATTTAATTTGGCTAAAAAGTTTTTGTGGTCTAACTTGACGATTTCGTCAAATTAGACCAGAAAAAACTCTGTCCAATCCAATTTCGAGACGCCAGTTTCGTAGGTGCTTGTCGCTTAAAAATGTTGATTCTTAGTCCACCACTAATAAGAAGGGTGTGTCTTCTTATTAGTTGTGAACTGAGAATTAAAATTCTTTGTACGTAACCATACTAATTTAATAATTATTTGTACACAGCCAGTTGCGTAAAAATAAAAACCTATCGTCTTTGGCAACTGGTTGAGTAGCAAAAATGTCAGTTATTCTTTGATAACTGGTTGTCAAACTTGGTTGTCAATGCGGCTGGAAGGTTTTTTTCCCTTTTTTCCTGTTATTTTTTAGTTCAAACTATATTTAAAAACCAAGCTCAAATCAAATTAAAATTGCGTGTTTGTATTTCTTTGGGGAATAAGTTGACAAGTCGTTGGTTCACAACTGAACAAGTCTTTTTTTTTATTGTTGTAAAGTATAATTTTATTATATTTTTATAACAACCGAAAAAGACTACTTAAGTTATCTCAATTCAATAATAAAAATAGAAAATATCAATTACCTCGATTTACCAGATCAATATAAACTTTAAAATGCCCGCCCTGAAAAGTACGCAAATATGACTTGTCAACTTTATTTTAGTCTTGTTTAATCCTACCTCAATTAGTTTTAGAGTGTAATTTTAATTTAATTTCTTACTGACTGTATTATTAACACGTAAATTGTTGGTCTGACCCCGGTATCAGTAACAATATCAATAAGTAAATGTCACCTTTTTTTTTTTTGATTTCCCAGGGGGAAATGCCTTTACGCATACCCGGGCGCCGGGGGGCGAGCCGGGTTATGTCGGACTAACCTCTGGCGGGGGCTCCTCCTGACGAGGAGCCGGCCAGTGCGGACTACCGACTAAAACCCCCTGGGATGCTCCCTTCTCCGCCAGAGTGGGGAGGAGACGCGAGAATCTGGCTAAGAAGCCTCCCTTCGCATCCCTCCCCTGGCGTAGGTCCGCTTACGTCGCGGACCCTACACTACCCCCCCGGGTGTGTTGGGGGGAGTGATAGGGACAGCCGGGAGCACCGCGCCGTCCCTACCGAGCTGCAGAGGAGACCTGTGCAATGCCAGCCCCGATGCCCCCGCACCGGTGGCCGGCTGGCCTCCTCCGCGGAGTGGAGGGAGATGCCGCGCAACTGTTCGGCGTCTCCCCCCCCCTCCTTGCCCTTCGTCGCGCGTCAGCGCGCGGGTCCTGCTCGCGCAGGCGTTCTGCGTCCTCCTTCTGCGACACCACATCCTCGCAGAAGGAGGCAAAGGCCGTGAAGGCCTGCTCTGAGATGAACATGGCCCGGACCACGGCCGGGAGCGTGAGATCGCTCCCCACGGCCTCCACTAGCGCCTCGCGCTGTGGGCCCCAGGTGCGGCACTCGGCGAGCGTATGCTGCGCCGTATCGTCCGGGGCCCCACATTCGTGGCAGGCACTGGTTTCCTCCCTCTGGATTCGGTGCAGGTACGAGCCAAAGCACCCATGGCCCGTTAGCACCTGCACCATCCTGTAGGAGAGGAAACCGTGCTGGCGACTGACCCATTGGTCGAGGACCGGGGCGATGGCCTCGATTGTCCTCCGACCAAACTCCACTCTGCCCAGTGACTCTGCCCATCTGCTGACGAGCTCACGTTGGGCCTCCCTTCGTACTGCCTCCTTCTCTACGAGGCAGTACGGCTCTCCGCTAGCTTTCCTGGCCGCTGTCCACTCGTAGACGGCAGCCAAGACACCTGCTTCCTCCTCCCAGGGGGGAGTCCCCGCCAGGACGCAGGCCGCCGAAAAGCCCACCATGCGGTAGGCCCTGGCGACCCGCTGGGCGATGGCCCTCTGGGGCGTACGAAGAAGGGAGATGTTCTCTCTTCTCTCAAGGCTGCCTGCCCAAATGGGCGCGCCGTATAGCGCCATGGATTTTAGAATGCCGGCATAGAGCCGCCGGCATTTGGCGCTCGGCCCGCCCAAGTTGGGCAGGAGCCAGCCGAAACTGTCGGCCGCTCGCAGGAGTCGCGGTAGCATCCCCCTAAAGTGGGGGCCAAAATGCCACCGCGAGTCCACCACTAGCCCGAGATACTTCATCTCGGGCTTCACTTCCACACGACAACCCCCAACACTTATGAAAACGTTGGGGGGAAATCGACGACGCGGGGGTGGGAAGAAGATCGCCTCCGTCTTCTGTAAGGCGACCTCCAACCCAAGAAGCCCCATCCTTCGGACCACGAGGTCCCCACCAATGGACGCCCTAATAGCTGCGTCCTCGAACTTCTTCCCCGGGGCTGTGACGAGAGTGTCATCCGCATAGCAGATGACACTCATGCCCGGTAGGAGACGTCCACGCAGGACCCAGTCGAACCCGACATTCCACAGCAAGGGGCCAAGGACTGACCCCTGCGGAACGCCGGACTCGACTCGGTGACTTTTTAGGTCCCCCTCCCTATCTACATAAAGGACCTCGCGGTCCGCTAAATAATCCCGGAGGAGCTCCACGAGGTAGTGGGGCACTCGGAAGTGCCGGAGCGCCTCCAGGATCACTGCGTGGGGAAGGGAGTTGAAAGCGTTTTTAATGTCGAATGACACCGCTATCACTCCCTCCCCCGCAGCTGCCGCCTCTTCCGTCAGTTGACGGAGCCGGGTCAGGGCATCGATAGTCGACCGCCCCGCCCGGAATCCAAATTGGACCTCCGAGAGGTCACCGACTCGGCCCAAGTGCTCGACGAGACGGGAAGACACCACCCTCTCAAACGTCTTCCCGATCTCGTCCAGCAAAATGATGGGCCTGTAAGCCGACGGTGAGTCGGCTGGCCTCCCGTCTTTCCTGAGGAGGCATAATTGCCCCCTCTTCCATATCCGAAGGAACCTCCCGACCGCAAAACAGCGGTCGAAGAGTCCCCGGATGCGAGGCTCCATTTCTGGGATCGCCAGCGCAAGGACCTTGGCTGGGATCCCATCGGGGCCTGGTGCCGTCTTTTTGCCGCGGAGAACCAGCTCCGAGGCTCCAAACTCCTCCGTCGTGATGAGGTGCGGCGCCTCATCCGACGCAGGGGCCCCCGGAGGCGGTGCCATCAACGGGGGGTTAAAGTCCGGGTTGCGGGCCGGGAAAAGCCCCCTGACTACCTGCTCGAGGAGATCAGGTTGGAGGGTTTCCGTCAGGGGAGGACCGATGGGGCGCAGTTGATTCCGCGCCGCCTTGTAAGGCCTCCCCCACGGATCACGGTCCAAACCCTCCAACATCTCCTGTCGAGCCCTGTCTTTGGCCGCTCCTATGGCGGCCTTCGTGGCCCGCCTGGCCTCTCGCAAGGCCTCATACAGGCGGGCTTCGCGCTCCAGGTCCCGTCTCCGCCGGCGCCTGGCGTTGGTGTACGCCCTCCGGGCGGCAAAACATGCGGCCCGGAGGCCCGCGATCTCCTCCGTCCACCAGTATATGGCATGACGGGGATCGGGGCGGCGGGACCGAGGCATGCTAAAGTCGCATACCTCGGTCAGGGACTCCCGGATTTGGGAGGCGGCCACGTCGATGTCCCCATTCAGGGGGGGACTGAGCCAGTCCTGGATGAAGGCCCCCTCTTTCGCCAGGTCCCGGTCTAGCTTGGAGAGCGCCCACCTGTTAAATGGTGACGCTCTCTGGACGGCTCGCTGGAGTCCTGGCAGGCCTTGGACCCGGACCTGATACCGAATGTATCGGTGGTCCGATAATGATTCGGTAGGGTCCACCCGCCAGTCCTCGATTCGGGACGCGAGGGCCGTGGTGGCAAAGGTGACATCCACCACTGACCCTCCGTGCTGTCTCACGCAAGTGTGGGTCGTGCCTCTGTTGAGCAGGCACAACCCACGGGAAACCGCCCACTGTTGCAGCAGGCGACCACGAACGTCGGTAGCGGGGTTGCCCCACGCCACCGACTTAGCGTTCAGGTCGCCCGCCAAAATGACCTGTCTCGGCGCCAACCGGCCCAAAGCCGAGCTCAGGGAGTTGAGAAAGATCTCAAACTCCCTGAGAGGACGATTGGGGGAGAAGTAGACCCCGAGGACTGCGACCGACCCCCACGCTACCGCGACGTATCCCGAACCCCTCTCTAAAAGCGAGAGGGGGGGAGCGTCGGTGTACGGACTGGCGAAGACTGCGACCACTTCTTCACTGTCGCCAGCCGTTGCCGACATAGTACGGCTCCGCCACCACACTTAAGTCCACCTGCCATTCGGCCACTATCTGCATCCACAGGTCTTGGGCCGAACGGCAGTGGTTTAGGTTGCCTTGCAATATGGCGCGATGTCTGACTCGGTCCATCATTAAGACATCGCGCCGTCCGTCGCCGCTGATGTTGCAGCGGCGGTGGCAACAGCCAGAGGCGGGGCCGGTTGCTTTCCCTTCTTCGGGGGGGGGGGGGGGGGGGTTACAATTCTTCCCCCCCATGCTGTGACCGGCTGGTCTTTCGGCTTCGGCGCATACCGTGCAGTGCGCCTGTTTGGCGCTGCATGAAGCCGCCTTATGGCCCTCCTGACCGCATCTGAAGCAGAGCCCCATTCTGCTGGTCGAAGGGCAACAGACTCCGGTGTGCCCTGTGCCATAGCACCAGAAACACCGGAAAGGACGGTCTTCGAGCGCCCGCACCGACACTGAGCACCACCCGATCAGCAGGCGGCCTCCCTCCAGGACGGCTTTTGCCGCAGCGATGGGGCACTCCACACGGATCGCCCCCATGCCACCGCGGCCTAGCCGGATGTTGCCTGCCTTGACGGCCTCCGGGGAGCATCCCCCCACCGAAGCCACCTTGGCCACCACCTCCTCCTTAGTTGCTGAGTCGTCCAGCTCGCTGATAAGGAGGGAGGTGGTTTTCACCGGTCGCGCCACCTTGGCCACATTGGAGATGGCCTGCCGGACCTTCTCGGCGAACGCGTCCGCTCGCTCCACGCTCGCAGCCCCCGGGAACTCGAAAAGACGAGCCCCAGTCAGGGTCTGCCGGCATTTGGCCTTCGCGGCCTCCAGCGCCTCCTGGTCCAGCGAGGCCCGTGCTTTCTTCAGCACGGACTCGTAGGTCTCCCCCTTGTCAGCGGCGTCCTTGGTCAGGGTGACCACAACCACCGCCGATTTGGGGGGGGACCAGCTTCTTCTTCGGCGCCGCCTTCTTGGCCGGCGCTGAGGTGGCTGAGGGCGACTTTTTCGCCCCAGCTTTGGCCTTCTTGCGAGGCTTCGGGGTCGGCTCCGTGGGCGGTGCCGCAGCCTTTTTGGCCTTACTGCGGGTCTTCCTCCCCACAACCACGTTCCAGCCGTCGTTGGCTGGAGTTGTTGACGGGAGGAGCACATCCTGGTCCGTGGGGACCGCTGGCACTTCTGGGGCTCTGGAGGTGGACGCGACCGCCTCTGGGGCCTTAGACTTCTTGCCCTTTCCCTTTCCCTTGCCACTTGCTAGCGGAGGTGGGGGAGGGAGAGGGTTCACCGTCTCCGGTCGAGCAGGAGCAGTCTGCTCAGCTGCTCTCTTCCTGTCCGCCGCAAGAGGCGGACGGACGCGTTCCTCGGGGAGGAGGCGGTTTTGGATGCCCTCAAACCGGGCACGGACGTAAAACCGCTCCTCCTCCAGCTTCTTACTGAGCAGATGCTCCATGCGGACCTCGAACTGGGCTAGGAGGTCCGCTTCGACCGGTGGAGGCGACTTGCGCGCAGCGCTTTTCACCCCCTTTGGCAGCACCGGGGACGAAACAGATGCCACCGCCCGTTCCGCCCGGAGTGTCACCAACTCCTCCCTGACCGCGGCCAGCTCGCTGGACAGGCGTTCGACCGTGGCCTGAAGTGCCATCGTCTCCTCCGATGAGCTCCTCTTGCTCATCTCTTCCAGCAGAGCGAGAAACGAGGTCGCCCGAGCCTTAAGGGTCTTTTGGCAGGTACCCTTAAGGTTTTGGGACTTGATGGCGACCCCGATGATCTCCTCCGCATCCGTCTTTGCCGTCGCTACGAGGTCGGCCACAGGCAAGTCTGAGTAGTCGAGGATGTGAGCTACACCATACCCCGACTTTGCCCTAGCCGCCCTCGTCCTCCTTTCATTTTCGGCAAAGTGCGCCTCCAGGTCCGCTTGGTTCTTTTCGCGCAGTGCCTTTGCCAACTTCTTCTTGGCCTCGGCCAACGCCACGTATTCGCCCGAGGTAGGCGGACGACCGCGTTTGGCCGAAGAGGCCTTACTTACTGATGACGAGCAAGAGTCAGAGGACTCCCCCGACTTCTTGCCCGCCGCCCGTTTGCGACCGGCCTTGAGGAACTTGGTCCGATCGCCCGACTCCACACTGACAAACGATTCGGCCTCCGACCCCTTAACGGTGACGGCGTCCGACTCGGTGTCAGAACCGAAAGCTCCCGGGCGGAAAAACTTGCTTCCAACCGCGGGAGTCCTCTTCTTCTTCGCCTTGATAGGTGTCTCCTCTACTTCCATGTCCGACAACTCCACAACGAAGGCAGGATCAGAATTCTTGCGAGTAGCCAGGTCATCAGTGGAAGCGCCGACCTTCGGGGCCGCCACCTCCACTGCCGAAACAACAATATCCAAATTACGTGCAAAGTCAAAGTCCGACAGCAAAGCCGGGTCAACGTTTTTGGTGGGCCTATCCTTAGAAGGACCAGCCACACCGGGATCCACCAGGCTGGTGGGCCTACCCTTAGAAGGGCCAGCACCACCAGAGGAACGCGTCACTCTCTTCGACATCTCAGGGAACATTCAAAAGCACTGATAGAGATGTAAAGCCACAAGTCTCGCTCGATCAGAGTTCGGTCACCCACCTGCCACCTGCGTTACCGGGGTCAGGATGGGGTCCAGGGCGTACGACGGGGACGTATCTGAGAGCTCTGAACATGTACTCCTGGTGTTTTACACTGTACCTGCTCTCTAGTGCTTCTTGGAGAGCTCCCAAGGTCCTCTTATCCGAAGGCAGGCATTCTAGTATGAGTAAAGCATCTCCACGAAGAGCCAAAGTGAGAGCCATCATTGATTCTTCGTCGCTCCACCCATTTTCCTTAGCCAATGTTTCGAATTGGCACCAGAAAGCTGCCCAGGACGTAGTTCCATCGAAGTAGGGTAATTCGATTGTAGGAGACACTGCATTTGCCGGCACTACTGTAGCAGCTCGAGTTTCTACCTTTTCCACCTTGATGTGCAGCTGTTGTAACGCACCATCCACCAGGTTAAGTCGGTCTTCCACAGCAACGATCTGCTTTTCCAGTGCTGCATATATATTTTCTTCTTAATAGCCCCCAACCAACTCTTGCTACTGAGCACCTCCTTCATTTCATTAATCTGCGCCTCTTGACGGCAAGCTTGCACCTCCTGGCGGCGAACCTGGTCCTCCAGACAGTGAACCTGCTCCTCAAGACGGTGAACCTGCTCCTCAAGACGGTGAACCTGCTCATGCTGACGACGAGCCTGCTCCGCCTGATGAAGGGCTTGTTCTTCCTTAAGTTGTGCTTCCAGGCGGCGGACTTGCTCCTCATGGCGGCGGGCTTGCTCTTCCTTAAGTTCAGCGAGTTGCGCTTCATGACGGCGTTCTTGCTCCTCCCGGTAACGGGCTTGTTCCTCCTTAATTTCAGCAAGCTGCGCCTTGTGATGGCGGTTTTGCTTGTCACTGCGGGTCATCTCATCGGTAACTAACGATAGTAGAGAATTAATAACATCAATTGAGGTGGCAAGGTCGATGGTAAGTCCACTCCGTATAGTAGAACCAGAACCCTTCGTTGAGCTTCTTCCACTTTCACCCTCTTGCAAGGCCACAGTCTCTCTTCTCGTCATTCGGTCCTCACTGTCTTCTTGTGGCGTAAGTGACATCTTGAATCCCGCTTCTGACACTAATTGTTGCGGGTACGGGGTACTTAAGATTCAAGAAAAACGCCAAAGTCACAAAAAGACAATGAATTTGGGAAGGACAGGTCTCGTTAAACACCGCATAGATACGGGTGACGCACCACCAATTAAGCAGCGGTCTAGACGCCTACCATTTGCCAAAGAAAAGGAGGTAGCAGACATGATTGCCGAGATGCAGAAGAACCGCATCATAGAACCTTCAACAAGCCCGTGGTCTTCGCCAGTAGTCCTGGTAAAGAAGAAAGACGGCAGCACCAGGTTTTGTGTGGACTACCAGTTGTTGAATAATGCAACTAAGAAGGACAGCTACCCTTTGCCACCGCAATTGATTTTGTCAACTTTCTACTAAAATCCGTGGCCGATGAGATGACCCGCAGTGACGAGCAAAACCGCCATCACAAGGAGCAGCTTGCTGAACTTAAGGAGGAGCAAGCCCGTTACCAGGAGGAACAAGCCCACCGTTATGAGGAGCAAACCCGCCGCCATGAGGAGCGAGTCCACCTTCAAGAGGAGTATGCCCGACGCCAGGAGGAGCAAGTTCGCCGCCTGGAAGCACAACTTGCTCAGCTTAGGGAAGACCAAGCCCATCACCAGGAGGAGCAGGCTCGTCGTCAACATGAGCAGGTTTGCCGCCTTGAAGAACAGGTCCGCCGTCTGGAAGAGCAGGTTCGCCGCCAGGAGGTGCAAGCTCGCCGTCAAGAAGCGCAGTATGATGAATTCAAGGAGGTGCTCAGTTGCAAGAGTTGGTTGGGGGCTATTGAGAAGAAGTATGCAGCACTGGAAAAGCAGATCGTTGCTGTGGAAAACCGACTTAACCTGGTGGATGGTGCGTTACAACATATGCACATCAAGGTGGAAAAGGTAGAAACTCGAGCTGCTACAGTAGTGCCGGCAAATTCAGTGTCTCCTACAATCGAATTACCCTACTTCGATGAAACTACATCCTGGGCAGCTTTCTGGTGCCAGTTCGAAACATTGGCTAAGGGAAATGGGTGGAGCGACGAAGAATCAATTATGGCTCTCACTTTGGCTCTTCGTGGAGATGCTTTACTCATATTAGAATGCCTGCCTTCGGATAATAGGACCTTGGGAGCTCTCCAAGAAGCACTAGAGAGCAGGTACAGTGTAAAACACCTGGAGTACATGTACAGAGCACAACTACGCGACCGAGTTCAGGAACCTGGTGAGAGTCTGCAGCAAGGGGCAACGGAAATCGAGAGGCTAGTCCGACGTGCATATGTGTCATGCCCGGCGATAGTGGAGCCAATGATCTTGCAAGCGTTCAACGACGGAATAAGGGACGCACACATCAGACATGCTGTGAAATTAAGTCACCATCAGACCTTACCGGAAGCTCTAGCCCATGCTTTGGAGGTTGAAGCTGTACGACAGGACCTTGGACCTCATAGACTACGTGAGGTAGTAGTGAGGAAAAGACCCTCCTTGGTCCCAAAATGCTGTGGCTGCGGAGAGAGGGGCCATATTCGAATAAGTTGCCCCAGACGATGGTGTGGCTACAGTAAGTGGCGTGACTACAAGAACTGGCGTGACTGCCGGAATGACAGTAACTGGCGTGACTACCGGAATGACAGTAACTGGCATGGCTACCGGGATGACTGCAGGAACTGGCGTGACCACCGGATCAAGCAAATGACCACTTAACCATGTGTTAAAACATGCTCGGGACGAGCATGACTAAGAGGGGGGTAATGTTGCGACCATGGGGGTACCGTGCAAGCGGAATTAGAACTTATCTCTATCAAAGATAAGGTTTATATTCCCTAGCACTACGTCACATACGCACGGTCGGCCGAACGCACGCGTCGAACGAAATGGAGACTTATCGAACATTCGAGAATGTTCGACAGACATCCAGAACTGTGTAGAAGTATCTCGAAGCCCTAATCTGTTGCTAACATGCCCCCGAAGACTCTGGAACATTCTGGTAGGACTTACTAGAACGTTGTGGAAGTTACGAGAAAGGTCTTGCCCGCGCCTGTACTAGTATAAAAGCGGGACGGGCGAGCCGACGAGTCAGTTCTGATTTGAACAGCGAAGAAGAGAGTTCTGATTTGGAAAGCGAAGAAGTGAGTTCCAATTTGGAAAGCGATTATTCTCCTGCGAACTAAGAGTGATCTTGTGTATTACCTGCGAAGTATTTCAGGAAGATTTTAATGTTTCAGTGCGTTTTAGTGCGATTTAGTGTTTTAATTGTGGTTTTGTTACTCGTCGAATAAATTAATTGTCTTTTTTTTTGTGACTTTGGCATTTTTGTCACGTAATGACATTTAGTCGACATCACCAGCCGATTCGCTACAACTATAAGCTGGGATCAGATAGTATTAACCGCACCGACACAATGTGTTCACGCCACTTCCGTTTCCGCAAGTCAAACATTCCTTCCCATATTTCTGTCCCCGTCCAATCCTATACTGCGAGACAGAGAAGCGAGACACGAATCATCACGTGACTCCAACGCCGAGGATCGCCTGTGATTGGACGATGAGTTCAAATCCTCCGCTAAACGATGGCGTCGCGCCCGCTATAAATTAAATCATAAAATAATGTTTTGAACGGTACGTTCTCAACAAATAACCGTGAAAAAGTGTCCTTAGTGCTACTACCAGGCTGTGTGGTATTAATTTCGGTCGGCCGACCACAAAACAGGACAATTGTGTGTGGTGCACCACGCGGGCTTGGATTGCTGCCCGCCATAACCGCCAGCTCGCCGCTTGGAGACCTATCCTGAGGCAGGATATTCAGCAGATCAGGGTGAGTCTCGCAGTTCTCGCAAATCTTCCCTTATACTTTTCTCCCGCAAAAAATTCATTCCTATACAGTCCACTTATATATCGACATAACCGCATTACCACTATTTTGGTCTGACTTCGTTCCGGATAATTGTTACCGTATTTTAGTGTTAAACTCTAATAGTTTACACGTATTTCACCCGCTTATTTCATACCTAAATGGTGTTAAAACTCCAATAGTTTCAACACGTATTCAACCCGCTTATTTCATACCAATTTAGTGTAAAACTCAGATATTTTGGCACGTAAAATTTTCCAATCGCCATCTTGTTACCGCACGCACAGATTGTGTTTTGTTTTCAAATCCCGTTTTCTCTTACCGCTTGTGTTTCCTATTTATCTAGGTATTCACTTATTTCCAAATAATTACATACTTAGACTATTATTTTCATACGCTAATCGTGATAAAATATAGTTTACCGCGTAAATAAGGACATTTATTTACCTATTTTGCATCACATTCTACCATATTTAAACCGCATCAAACCTCTGGTATTTACGCAAAAATAAAGATAACCTACATCGATTTTGTGATTATCAGTATTAGTGGGTATACTATAACTTGTCGTGTAGTACCTACGTATCTATTATAACCGCTAAATAACCCATTTTTCTCTTGTACCTACGCATTATTTGTTCAAAATGGCAGCTAAAATAGCAATATTACAAGCTAAAAATAATGCAATATTCGCTCGCTTGACTAGTCTCAATGATTTAGCAAAGAAAATATCATTATCTACCGCCGATCTCCGTTCCACGGAATCATTCATGGCGGAAACCGAAACGTTACCGGTCATCCGTCAGGAATTCATGTCGAATCTAGACTTCATTAACGAACTAGAATACGATAAGAACCCTAAGTTTGTGATTAATTACGAGCCGCTTAATGCGTTTGAGGATGTGTACGCAAGGATTCAAAGAGCGCGTTCCCGTATTCTTGAGAATAATTCGTCTCAACAAAACCGCGCTTGCGAAAATAAAGGCGCGTCTACACAAATTAAGTTACCGCCAATAAACATTCCGTCTTTTGATGGAAAGATGGAAAATTGGCCCATATTTTATGAGTCTTTTAAAGTAAATATTCATTTGAACGAATCCTTAACTGATTCTCAAAGGATCCAATATTTGATAGGAAAGTTGACGGGTCCCGCATTAAAAATAATCGCGGGTATCATTCCATCAGGCGACAATTACTCATCTATTTGGGAAAGTTTAGTCAAAAAGTACCAAGATAAAAGAGCTTTAGGATCTCATTACATGTCTATACTTTTTAATATCAAACCCGCGACTAATAGTTCTTCGTCATTAAATACTTTTGTTGAAAATTTTGACGCCGCTGTTTCCGCTTTAGAGCAGTTAAAACTTGAAGATTCAAAAGATTTATTTTGTTAAATATTGCAATGCGTAAACTCGATTCTGCTACCGCTCATGCCTTTGAAACTTTTATCAGAGATAAGGAAATTCCTTCTTATAAGGATTTAATTGACTTCATTAAGAGTCAAGTAAAAATATTAGATCGTTCCGTTTCGTCATCATCTCACCACCAGTGTGAACCGCACCTTACTCGCAACAGTGCGAAACCAAACCGCGCGCGTAATACCTACCAATCACAAACGTTTGTTACGAGTGACGGTAAGGGTGTTGAGTCTTGTAGCATGTGTAACAAGTCTGATCATCAGCAATTATATAAGTGTCCCGCATTTAAATCGCTTCCCGCCAAAGGTCGTTTCGATTTCATTAAATCCAAACGAGGATGCATAAATTGTCTTAGTTTATCTCATACCGCTTTATATTGTAACTCCACTTATACATGCAAGTCTTGTAAAAAGGCCCATCATACTTTGTTACATTTAGACAATAATAATAACGCACCATCAGTGCAACAACAAGCGACGACATCGAACCCGCGCGCGACCGCGCAGCTCGTGCGTTCGACTCCCGCTTCGGGCGCTGCCACGGCCTCCACTGCGACGTCGCCGTCTCGCTCGCACTCGCCGCCTTTCGCTCCCGCTAACCTGTCGCCAGCGCCACGGGTGTCGCTATGCGCTCGTTCCGACGAAACTCCGCCGCTTCGTACAATAGACTCGCCGCGTACTACTGTACTTCTTTCAACCGCTCAAGTAAATATTTTAAATGATGATAAACATAATACTTCTGTTAGATGTTTAATTGATAACGCTTCGCAAAATAACTTGATTACTTCCGCATGTTGTGAACAGCTCAAATTAAAACCTATATCGCTTTCAAATTCCTTTATTAAGGGTATCGGATCTGCTTCACAGACTGTTCATGGTTACGTACAGCTGCTTGTGACCACGAAAGATAAAAAATGCTCGTATAGCATTACCGCTTTGGTCGTTGATAATATAACCGACCGTATGCCTTCCGAATATGTTGACACTTCGATAGTGCAACATTTGGTGGATTTACCGCTCGCTGATCCTTATTGGCACATTCCCGGTGAGGTTGAGTTGATACTCGGTGCACAGCTGTTCCCGCACTTGTTGTTGGGCGGCCGGGTTGTCGCGCCTCCCGCTCCATCCGCTATTGAAACCGTATTCGGTTATGTTCTAATGGGTGACGCTCCTATTAGTAATTTTAATAAAAATAACACCGCATGTAAATTACAGAATTCCGCTACTTTCTTCACGTGTTCTAGTGGCGTAGAGATGCGCGATCGATACGATGAACTTCATTTAAATAAAACATTGACTAAATTTTGGGAGATGGAGGAGTTGCCTCCCAAGGGGTTTCTTAGCCCAGAGGATAGCCAATGCGAAGATATTTACTCCGCTACTGTATCACGTGACGAAACAGGACGTTATTGTACCGCTTTACCTTTTTGTCGCGATCCGTCCGAACTAGGGGACTCCCGCTCCCTGGCGGTTCGCCGGCTGCTCTCATTGGAACGTAAACTTCAGGACCCTGAGTTAAGGGCCAGTTATAACGAAGTTATACAAGAACATATAGATAACGGCTACTTGTCCGAGGTCCCGCCGAACAGCGAGGATTATTCTCAGGGATACTTCATTCCGCATCACGCTGTCGTTCGCCACGATAAATCTTCTACGAAGGTTCGTGTTGTCCTTGACGCTAGTGCTAAATGTCATAACGACGTTTCACTAAATGATATTCTTCATACAGGGCCGAACCTGCAGGCTGATATTTTTGTTCTTTTGCTTAATTTCCGCTTGTTTGCTATCGCGTTGGTGGCAGACATAAAACAAATGTATCTCCGGATTCTTCTGCGACCGGAGCACCACAAATATCAAAAGATTTTATTCCGTTTTGACCCCGCACAACCTATACTCGAGTTTCAATTCAATCGAGTCGCGTTCGGTTTAAAGTGCAGTCCTTTTCTAGCTATGCGCACTGTGCGACAGCTTGCACTGGACGAGCGCGATCGCTTCCCGCGCGCCGCTGAAGTGGCGTCTCACGAACTGTACATGGACGATTTAACCACTTCTGTTCCTACAGTGGACGAGGGAAAATCTCTTTCACGCGAACTCATTGACTTATTTGAAACCGGTGGGTTTTGTTTGACCAAATGGGCCAGTAACTCACCTGAGTTATTAGAAGCTGTGCCTCCGTCCAAACGCGCCTCTATAGAGTTTTCGGATAACGAAAATATGAAGGTGTTAGGTCTTAAATGGTTACCCGCGCAGGATATATTTACCTTTTCAACGTCTCCTGTAAACGAAACGTTTACCAAAAGGACCATTCTATCATGCATCGCCCGCTTATGGGATATACTAGGATTCGCCGCTCCGGTAATATTATTTGCCAAGCTTCTCATTAAAGAGCTATGGTTGCTTAAAATTGGTTGGGACGATCCCTTACCCGCTTCTATATGCTCATCATTTCAAGGTTTTAATAACCAATTACCGCTTCTTTCTGCATGTAAAATCCCGCGTCATCTAGGTGTCACCACTGGTTGCACTACCAACGTTGTAGCGTTCGCAGACGCAAGCATGAAGGCATACGGTTGCGTTGTATACCTACACGTCACGGACGGCGACGGGAATGTTCAGGTTAACTTATGTTGCGCCAAATCTAAAGTGGCCCCCGTCAAGGTAGTCTCGTTAGCTAGATTGGAATTATGCGCCGCAGTCCTCATGTCAAAGCTCGTGCGTCTGGTTAAAGAAACGTATAGTGCTCGTATAAAAATTGATAACGTATTCGCGTTCTCAGACTCTAAAATAGCGCTTTCTTGGATTAATTATTCTCCACATAGATGGGACATTTACGTTAGCAACCGCGTTGCGAAATGTCAAGAAAATCTCGATCCGCGTCATTTTTATCATGTCAGTGGGGCAGAGAATCCCAGTGATTGTCTTTCACGAGGTCTGTTGCCAGAACAGTTACTCTCTCATCCGCTCTGGTGGCACGGCCCTCCGTGGCTTTGTGCCCCAGTAGCAAACTGGCCGATCACAGCGTTCGTCCCAGAAGCTTGTGAGACGTTGCCTGAATACAAGAGCAAAACGTTTGTAAGCTCGACTGATAAAACCGCAGCTAATTTGCTTTATGATTTGTCGCAGAAGTTTTCATCCTGGAATAAAATTATCCGCATTATTGCATACATTCTGATGTTTGCTAAACTATTATCACGCAGTGACCGAATATCAGCGTCTCAGCTCATAATAGCTGAAAGATATTTGATTAAAGCAGTACAGGCTTTTCATTTTTCTCAATTGATTCATGATATAAAAACTAATAAGGTTATTCCTTCACCGCTCAGGAAATTAGATTTGTTCATCGACGATCACGGAATTGTAAGAGTAGGAGGTAGACTTTCTAATAGTAACTTACCATACGAAGCTCAACATCCCGCGTTGTTACCTAAACATGATCACGTTACTCATCTGTTGATCGACTATTATCACCGCATGCATTGTCACACTGGTGCCAATGTTTTAAGTTCCTTACTGCGCCAAAAATATTGGATCTTATCGTCAAGAAATGTAATTAGACAACGAATTCATGCATGCAATTCGTGTTTTAAAAATTCTCCATCGCATCTTAATACTAAAATGGCCGATCTTCCATCTTACCGCGTGAACGAAACCAAAGCATTCGTTCATACCGGTGTCGATTACGCCGGTCCAATAAATATTACCTTATGTAGACGCCGTGGTCAAAGAAGTCAGAAGGCTTATATCTGTTTGTTTATCTGCTTAGTCACCAAAGCAGTTCATATCGAACTAGCTTCCGACCTATCATCTGAAGCATTTATCTCAGCGTTCAAACGCTTTATTTCTAGACGTGGCCCTGTTACACACATATATTCAGATAATGGGACGAATTTTGTGGGCGCTAAGTCTCAGATAAACGAGTTGCTTACTGACCATCGTATCGAATGGCATATGATCCCGCCTCGTGCTCCACATTTTGGGGGAGCATGGGAGTCTAATATTAAAAGTATGAAACTTCATTTATACCGCGTCATTGGTTCTCAGTTGCTAACCTATGAAGAACTGTTAACTGTTTTGACACAAGTCGAAACAATTTTAAATTCTAGACCGCTTTGTATTTTATCAGAGGACCCGCATCCCGAGCCTCTTACTCCTGCGCATTTTATAATGGCTTCTCCATTGACATACCTACCTACCGCGCCTATCTCTGAGGAGACTAAGAATCTACGCTCTAGGAAAGAATTACTCGATCAAATGGTGCGTAGTTACTGGAAGAGATGGCGCTTAGAGTATCTTAATACTTTCCAAGTAAGGCAGAAGTGGCTTACTAATACTGATAATGTTAAAATAGGTACGGTCCTATTGATACATCAAGATGATGTTCCCCCGCTCCGCTGGCCTTTGGGCATTGTACAAGAGGTTTATCCGGGTAAAGATGGTAGAGTGCGCGTCGCTTTGATTAAAACTGCATCTAGTACGTTCAAACGACCTATTGTCAAATTGTGTCCATTGCCTTCGCAATAAAATAGTTAATTAAGAATAATAATAATAAGTTAAGTAATTATAAGGAATAAGTGTCCTATAGTATGTTAATTATTTTCTTTTCTGTTTAACCGCTTTCTTTTGATAATACTACGTATTATCAAGGCCGGGAGGATGTTCACGCCACTTCCGTTTCCGCAAGTCAAACATTCCTTCCCATATTTCTGTCCCCGTCCAATCCTATACTGCGAGACAGAGAAGCGAGACACGAATCATCACGTGACTCCAACGCCGAGGATCGCCTGTGATTGGACGATGAGTTCAAATCCTCCGCTAAACGATGGCGTCGCGCCCGCTATAAATTAAATCATAAAATAATGTTTTGAACGGTACGTTCTCAACAAATAACCGTGAAAAAGTGTCCTTAGTGCTACTACCAGGCTGTGTGGTATTAATTTCGGTCGGCCGACCACAAAACAGGACAATTGTGTGTGGTGCACCACGCGGGCTTGGATTGCTGCCCGCCATAACCGCCAGCTCGCCGCTTGGAGACCTATCCTGAGGCAGGATATTCAGCAGATCAGGGTGAGTCTCGCAGTTCTCGCAAATCTTCCCTTATACTTTTCTCCCGCAAAAAATTCATTCCTATACAGTCCACTTATATATCGACATAACCGCATTACCAATACAATGAACGATCTTGGTGTCTCCTTTGACCCACGTTTAACCTTTAACGGACACATCTCTGACCTGTCCAAAAGTTCGTTTTCACGCTTAGGCTTTTTGCTTCGTAACATGCGCGACTTTCATAACCCACATTTAATGTGTCTTCTCTTCACATCACTAGTCAGAAGCAAATTAGAAACCAGCTCGTGTATATGGAACCCACACGAAGCTAAGTACAAGCTGATGCTGGAGAAAGTACAAAAAGCGTTTCTAAGGTACTTGTACAAAAGAGTTTACGGATACTATCCATTTTTATATCCGACTAAGTTTCTACAAGGTATGCTAGGTATGTGCTCGTTGGAGGTTAGACGTCAAAAAGATCAAATGCTTTTCGGATTAAAAATACTTCGCGGGGATGTTCAGTGTCCTGATGTCTTAGACCAACTTGCACGACTATTTGTACCCAACAATTACACCCGACATCGCGCATCACGTCGCCACCTGCTGTTCGCGCGTTTGCCCTGCCGCACCGTCGCCCGCGCAGAGTCTCCCGTATGTCGCATGCACACCGCCTTCAATGCACTCTTAGGTCACCAGCCCGACTGTGATCTGTTTGCGGATCCGTGGCACAGTATAGTGTCTACATGCCAGTACTTCTGTGAAGAGCACTGTGTATAGATACTGTAATAATTATGTATCTGTAATTTCGTAATATTATTAACTCCTTATGTATGTATCGTTCCAAACTGTTATTGTTATTATTTTTTCTTTTATAATGTTGTTGTTTGTTACCTATTTCTAAATATATAATTTCTCTTTAATTACGTTATTAGGTTTAAGGACCTGTGTAATTAAATAAATAAATAAATAAATAAAAAAAAAAAAAATTTCTTGAATCTTACGTACCCCGTACCCGCAACAATATACAACAATCATAACTAACTTAATAATAATTTAGTACATTTACAATAATGCCCGATAACTGCAACATCGGTGTCGTTCGCGTTACGCGCTGCTACTTGCGCATGCGTCCTCGGGCGGTGAAAGGGATTTGAAGGTCACTCCGGCGCAGCGCTCCTGCGTCACTCGCCCGCTGGATTCGCTTTGAAGAGGCAGCGTACTAGCCTATCTATTTTTTTGCATTACGCGTGCCTACTCGCGTAGATTTTAATATTAAAAATTTAAAGTTACTACTCTGTAATTATTACTAGTGAATTCCCCAATATTGGGTAAGTGTTGCAAGGTGTTCTTTTAAATAATAAGCTTATAGATGAAGTAGTAAATTATATCAATTGTAAATATAGATTATGCGTAGTGTCATCCTAAACTATGAATTTGTTCTGTCCCATATAAAACGTTAAATTTTGTGATCGAGGAGCAAGCGATTACTTTGTAAGTACGAACTATTATTTTGAACATACACATAATGAAGGTAGTGTAGTGCCTCATACATATCACCCAACATGACACTGCGTATATTCTGTTTTAGTGCTTTAATTATAGTTATCATATTTACCGCTGGGTTTACATCGTAGATTAATAGATTTTAATATTTTTGAGACGTTTTACGCTCACTTCAGGTGTCAAGTCAATGAATAAGTTAAGTACTAGCACCGCGCAAAACGTCACAAGATATTACTTTGCTGCACCTATTATCTGTGCCTAATCTGTATAGCAAATTATTGTGCCTCATCATCGATCACTATTTTATGCTAATCATTATCATCTGCGCCTATCCACCCGCCTCGCTTGCTGGTCAGCGATGTTGCAGTGCAACTGCAGGATTGGGCTGGTATTATAATATCTGGTAAATACTATTACAGGGTCCACCTACCGGTACCGGACTTCGGGGATCTGGCTGGCTACCTACCTACTGGACCAATAGCTACATACTGCCCATCTAGGATCTACCTACTCACTGTCGCTAACTGAGAACCAGGCCCCGGGAGCTACGCTGCGGACTTATCAGGACAATGATAGTGATAAGGACTAGATTATTCAATTACGGTCGCTTATATTGTGCTGAACCCATTATATTATATTTCCTACCTACTATCTGTAGTTTCTTTTGTTCTCCTTTCTCTAAAGATAGGTGACTGTGAGGGATGCTGCTGTGGCGTGTGATTGAAAGAAGGTTGCTTTGGCGCGTCTCAGTATCGCCGGCAGCTGGTGAGATGCGGACGTATGATGTAGCCACAGAGCTCCCCCTCAAGCGAAGCGTACTACAGGTGTTATCTTCCGTCCGTAGCGAGTGGTCTTCGTGTTGTGGTTATAGCTGCAGTTGTGTTCTCGGTTATCTTCGTTTAGTGAATAAGCGGGCTTGAGTCGGTCGATAGACACATTCACTTCGCGGCCGGGTAGTTGTATGCGGTATACTTTCTCATCTCGGTGCAGTACTGGATAGGGCCCGTCGTATGGTGCTTGCAGTGACTTTTTCCCGGAATCGATGCGTAGGTACACATTCTCGCACGTTCTTAGATCCTTGTGTACGAAAGTCTTGTTGTTGTTTCGTAGCTGTGCGGTCGACTTAAACTCGTTGATTGTGTTGCGTAATTGATCAACGTAGGTATAGTCTACAGATTGTGAGGTGATTGGAGCATCCGTGAAAAAATCTCCAGACAGTCTCATTGTAGTCCCATAGGTCATCTGTGCTGCGCTGACTCCCGTGTCGTTTCTAGGAGCTGCTCGTAGTCCCAGTAGTACTGTAGGTAGTGCGTCGAGCCAATTAGTGTTACAGCTGGTCAAATTCGCAGTTATTGCTGCTTTTAGCGTGCGGTGCCAACGTTCGTCGAGTCCATTGCTCTGGGGGTGGTAGGGTGTGGTTCTTGTTTTTTCGATCCCCAGCAATCTGGTCAGCGATGTGAAAAGCTGGCTTTCAAATTGACGTCCTTGGTCGCTAGTTAGTGTCGTAGGACAACCGAATCGTGCTATCCATCCTTCGAATATAGACTTTGCTACTGATTCAGCGGTAATGTTCTGCAGAGGTATCGCTTCTGGCCAACGGGTTTTCCGGTCTATGATTGTAAGTAGGTATCTGTGACCGTACGGTGAAGGCGGCAGCGGACCGACGATATCTACGTGAATGTGCTGGAATCGGTCAGCTGATGGAAACTGCCCATAGTTGCTGTTCGTGTGTCGATGTATTTTTGATTGCTGACACGGTTGGCATGCTCTTGCCCAGTTGCTGATGTCAACGTTCATAGATGGCCAAAAGTATTTTTCTTGTAGCATTTTTCTCGTCGTGCGTATACCCGGGTGGCTGAGATTGTGTACAGCGTTGAATGCTATACGTCGATAATGCTCGGGCAGGTAGGGACGTACGTTCGATGTTGATGTTTCGCAGTAGATTTTTCGGTTGCTGTTGGGTAATGCCATTTCTATAAGACGAATATTGCTTTGCTGCTTCAATTCGGGTATGATGTCATCTTTTTCTTGGTCTTTAGCGAGTTCTTCGTAGTCGAGGGTACTTGGCAAATTTATATCTTCGATGCGAGAGAGTGAATCGGCAACAATGTTCTCTTTCCCGCTGATGTGACGAATGTCGTTGGTGAATTCACTTATAAACATCAGTTGGCGGGTACGACGAGGTGTTTCATTGTCGGATGGCTTCTTGTTCAAGGCGTAGGTAATTGGCTTGTGATCGGTGAATATAATCAATTGTTTACCTTCAAACATTCGTCTAAAATGCTTCACTGACATGTAAATAGACAATAGCTCTCGATCGAATGTTGAATATTTTTGTTGCGCTTCCGAAAACTTCTTGGAAAAATAGCCAAGTGGTTGCCATTTTTTATTTCGGAATTGTTGCAATACAGCTCCAGCGCAGGTGTTAGAAGCGTCGCACATTAGAGCTATGGGCGCGTCGTGCGCGGGGTGCGCTAGTAAAGCCGCGTTCTGTAGGCTGACTTTACACAATTCGAACGCTTCTAATGCTTTGTTCGACCACACTATCTGCGTTTTGTCCTTACGCTTGCTGTTGTGTAGGTATGCGTTTAGGGGTGCTTGGATAGATGCAGCTTGCGGAATGGCGTCTCGATAAAAATTCACAATGCCTAGGAATCTGCGTAATTCTTCGATGGTCGTAGGCCTTGGAAATGTGGTTATGGTCTTCACTTTGTCTTCGGGTGGTTTAATGCCATTGCAAGAAACGTTGTAACCCAGAAACTTGACTTCTTCTTTTCCCAGTACGCATTTAGATGGATTGATTGTGATTTCATATTCGTTCAACTTGCTGAGAACTGTGCGTAGATGAGTAGCATGTTCGATTTCATTGCGTGATGCAATAATTACGTCGTCGACAAAGGGGTAGGCGTACTCTAGGTTTTGAAGGACTTGGTGAATAAACCGTTGGAAGGTTTGACCGGCATTCTTCAAACCTGGACACATTCTGGGAAACTCGAATAGTCCGAAGGGTGTAATGATCGCCGTTTTCTCTATGTGCTCTTCTAGAACCGGTAATTGCTAGTATGCTCTATTTAAATCTATTGTTGAGAAGATTTCGCAGCCGTCGAGATGGTAGGTGAAGTCCTTTAGGCGTGGTACAGGGTAACGGTCGGGTGTGGTAACCATATTGAGCCTTCTGTAGTCTCCACATACTCTTATTCCTCCAGTCTTCTTTGGTACAATGTGTAAAGGGCTTGCCCATGGGCTTTTACTTGGTCGGCACAAGCCCTGGTCCATCATAACTTGGAATTCCTGCTTGACAGCTGCATAGTGATGTGGTGGTATAGGCCTTGCCTTGCAGTATAGAGGTGGACCGGTAGTTTCGATGTGATGTTTTACACAATGTTTCGGAGTTTCTTTCATTGAAGATATGCGGGTAATGTCTGGGAACTCTGCTAGTATGTCGTGATACTTTTCATTTGTATCGATGGTTCGAATAGTAGGTGCAGGGTAGTACATCATAGAAGTCTTCACTGATAAATTTGTTAGTTTATCTATCAGGCTTCTACCCGCAATGTCCACGAGTAGCTTGTGATGATTTAAGAAGTCTGCTCCAAGGATCGGCTTGCTTACAGCTGCAATGATGAATCTCCACCTGAACGGTCGCCGTAGATTTAAATCTAGCTCAAGCGTTCGTTCTCCATACGTAGGTATTTTTGTATTGTTTGCGGCGTACAAGTTGAACGTTGTCGGTTTCAAATGGCTGCCTCTTCTTGGTATTACAGATACGTTCGCTCCAGTGTCGATAAGAAACATTAATTTGCTCTTCTTGTCGGTTACGAAAAGACGGTGTGACTGCTCCCTAGCGCTGGTATCCGTCTCTGCCAACGCTGGTTTTAGTTTTCCGGCGTAGTTTTCTTCATAAACGCACAAGGTTCAGCGCATTTCTGTGCGTTGTGACCAAATTTACGGTGAAAATAACAATATGATTGTTCGCCGGGGGTAGTGCTTCGGTGCGAAAAGCGACCGCGGCTAAGCGATCGGTTGTGAGGTGGTCCCGTGCGCCCGCGCTTCCAGTTGCGATGTGGCGAGCGTCCACGGCGGTTGTGCGTGACTAATTGCGAAATAGCCTCCGTTAATCGATCGATCTTATCTTCAAGTTGTGTGATGCGATGTTTTTCAGTGGACGGTGAATGGTGGGAGTCGACTGCGAACGCTTCTGGCCGAGGTAGTTGTGGTGGATGACGGTGGCTGACGGCTGATATCTCACGCTGTGCATGCTGGTCCATCATCTTATCGGCCATAAGTGCGACTTCGGTAAGAGTGGATTTCTCGCTTAGCGCTATTATGGAGCTTATGTACGGGGGTAGTTGGTTCAGCCACATTCCTCGCAATGTAGCTTCAGATAAGTGATCACCAGCCAAGTTTTGCATTCTTCTTAAAAGTTGTGATAGTTTCAAATCGCCGAGCTCCATTCCAGCGATAACCCTCTGTACATTTTTCTGTTCGGAGTCTTCGTAAACTTCTAATAATCGCGTCTTGATAGCTTTGTACTTGTTGGTCTCCGGTGGTCTTAATAATATGTCGTATATTTCGTCGACGTCCTGCCGGTCCAGATGGCCTAGGACTAGCTCGTACATCGCTTGGTCGCCTTTTTTCTGGGATGCCATAATAGCTTCAAAGTGGGCAAACCATCCACGTAGTTTGTCTCTCCATAGTGGTGGTATTCGTAGTCCGACGGACAGGGCTGATACTTCAGATCTCTCTTGCGTGACAGGAACTATTGTCGGAGGGATGGGGACTTTGTCCTGTTGATTGCTGGTTCCTGCTGGAGCGTCCATGGTTCTTCGACGTGTCGGGGTCACCACTGTGAGGGATGCTGCTGTGGCGTGTGATTGAAAGAAGGTTGCTTTGGCGCGTCTCAGTATCGCCGGCAGCTGGTGAGATGCGGACGTATGATGTAGCCACAGTGACAAGTGGCGCCCAACTATAGGTAATTATTTGCGACCGGATTGTATAATAAAGTTACTTACGCATTTAATAGCTTTTCTTTGGTGTTGGCTTTAACTTCCTAGATGTAAGGCTGATTGTACTAATTTTTAAGGAGTTATAGTTTGTGGCCACAGTAGCTATTCTGTTTTTTTTTTTCTTTTCTTTCTAAATTTAATATTTCGCAGCTATTATACAAAACTAATAGTAACTGTGACCACTAAAATAGTGTAGTGCCTAAGACCACCTCGCAACTTTTTATAACTTAATTATATATAAATATATAAAAAATGTCTCACCCTATAAAATTCTTACCATTGCAAAAAGCCGAATTGCAATACGAAGTAGAGCTTCGAGGCGGCAGTAGTAACACGGTTAAAAATTTACGAAGGGATATAGTTAAATTATCACAACTTTTACCGTCCGAGGACATTCTTGAATCGCACTTATCAGCATCCGATGATTTAAAAGAGGTTAAAGAGTCCCTACTAAAATCGCAAAATAGTATCGCTTCATTGAAAACTAAGTTCGATATAAATTTGCTACATAGAACTGAAACCCTCTTGAACCACTTACACCACCGGATCAATCGCATTGTTAATGTATCAGAGGTAAATGATATATACAAAGTCTGCGTATCCAACTTTAACGCGCAGTGCAGGGAACTTTCGTCACTAAAATCATCTTCTGCAGAACCAACTAACACCACTTCTGATTCTGATTCTACGAATCCTACTTCTATTGTGGTAACGCGTGAGCGAAGCTTGACGTCAGATATTTCTAAACTCAAATTTAATGGTAATACTTGTGTGCATGCCTTTATACAGAAAATCGAGGAGTTCGTTTGCTCGAGAGGAATATCCTTCGAAAAGATTATTTCCCTGGCTTATGAAATCTTCGACGGAGATGCATTGCATTGGTTCCGATACAATAAAGATAGGGTTAATTCATGGTCCGAACTACGTACTCTTCTTAAGCAGGATTTTAGCAGTAGTGACTACGACTACAAGTTCACTGAAGAAATTAAGGCACGAACTCAGGGGGAACAAGAAAACATCACTTATTATACTGCCCCGGCTTCCAGTATTAAAACCATAGAAAACCTGAGGTCGGTTGTCTTAGTTATGAGACAGTCAAATCTCGATTTTCAAATTTCCGCGAGCCTCCTAAAATATCTTCTACCACGATTGCCCCAGAGTTTTCTTATAAACCTAAATCCCCCACCACAAATTACAATAAAAATGATTTTAATAAGCGGTTTGATCAACCTAAACCTAGTACATCCTACTACGGTAACACTTTTAAATTTAATAAAAAATATAGCAACCCTGACAAATATAACTTTGGTTCTAACTCTAATGGCCAAAAGATGGAAGTTGCAGCATTAAGCTCTCAATCACCAGGAACAGTATTTTGTCCCCGTTGTAGATCGGACAATCATTCTCTTAGGAACTGTAGACAGGATAGATTTCCTATTCGCTTTAAGTGTGGCAAAAGAGACGTAATATATCCCGATTGTACGGACTGCCATCCTCGACCTACTGATGAACCCTCAAAAAACTAATTAAAATCGATTGTAGTGAGCGAGATCGAGAATGGCAGAATTGGTTAACTTTTATTCGCAGCTTCTTTAATTTTGATTCGGTCGCTTCAATCTATAATAATAAAACACACACTATAGATAGAACTAGACCTTATGTGCAAATTAATGTTCAAGGCTTAGCTTTGACAGGATTGCTAGACACGGGATCATGCGTTACTATTTTAGGAAATCACTCTTATAAAAAACTATTACAAATTGGATTCCAGTTGCAAGACACTAAAAACCTAAAATTCACTACTGCAAGTGGAGAACCTTTAGATTCAATTGGCATGCTATCTATTCCGGTCAATTTTCAAAATCAAACACATATAATTAATGCTCACGTCGTCCCAGAGATAAAAAACTGCCTAATCCTAGGTATAGACTTTTGGCGAATTTTTAATCTTTTTCCAAAGCATTTAAATTCAATTTTATTTCGTAAAGACTCCGATTCAATGTTGGCTTCGGACAGTGTATCTACGTCAACTACACTTTGTCTGTACTATAGCCGTATTAGACTTGCACCGTCACTTAATGTTACGCGCTGCTACATGACGTATGTCGCTGATGACCTACTAATTAGTTAAGTTAAATATAATTGATTACGTTAGAATCGCTCTCTTGTATTGTAACCTCAGACAATACAACATGACATTGCTAACTGCTGGTTTTACTTAACACGTCCCCCAACACCTGTCAACCTCAAGATACTTCATGGCGACCCTGCCTCCAACGGACTTGGACTTTTGAAGAAAGGAAAATAACTGTTTTAATCAAGAAGAATGAAGATCATTATATAGAAAAAAAAAACAAGAAGAAAACACTATTATAGAAGATTCCCGAAACCTTATAGAAGAATATGGATACACGTGAAGAAAGAAGCGTACGGGTCAAGGATGGTGTCCAGGGTATAGCCCGGCCCAGTTGGAGGGAGTCCAGGGATATCCCGGCCCACTCGTCGAGCAGCCTGCAGCGTGCGCCGCGTCGTGCCCGCGTCCTACTTCCAGCTGCCAACGTGCCCCGTGCTGCCAACATGTCATCACTTCCGGCCTGCCACATCACTGGGAGACCCTTGCGTTATTCACGGTATTTTAGTTAACTTATCTTTTTTTTTTTTTTTTTTGTTTAAGAAGCATAAGTTGTGAATGTAATGGGTAAATGATTTTGATTATTGACAAAGGTTATAGTTCGATAAAGTAGATATTTATATAGTTTTTTAATATTATGCCTGAACAATTAACAGAATTATTGCAAATTGAATCACTTACGTGAGAGTTTAGTGAAATTAGGACCAGAGAGACGACAGAAGGAAATAGGTAGTAAAAAATTAGAGGAAGCAAAAAAATATTTTCACTAACGTTGAGTATATTGTCTGACTTAAATAAACAATTAGCTTTATTAGATCCTTCCGAAGTAGATTTAATTAATTCATTACTTGGGGAAATTAAGATAGTTTACAGTAAAATTAAGCAAATAGGGATAAGTGAGCCGTGCACTAGTAATATTATTTCGGAAGATAAGTCTTTTGAGTCAAAAAAAATGGCAAAATCAAATTTTGATATTAAAACGGCTATCGCCTTGTTACCCAACATGACGGGCCATAAAGATGTCACCAAACAGTTAATAGATGGAATCAATATGTATAGTACGATAATTAATGTAGAATTTCAGCCGTTACTCATAGATTTTGTTCTTAAAACTAGGCTATCATCTAGCGCTAAGCTGCGAATGAAATCCGCTTATAAAAGTGTTGTAGATTTAGTGTCGGATATGCGAAAATTTTTACTTCCTAAGAAGTCGGCAGAAGCCCTTCAGAGCAAGCTGTTCCGTACTAGACAGGGACGAAGATCTATAGAGTCGTTTGGGTCCGAAATTGAAGATCTTTTTGTTAACTTAACTATCTCACAAGCAGATAACGATGATAGCAAGTTTGAGTTTCTAAGAGCGATGAACGAGAAGACCGCGATTAAGCGATTCGCTGATGGATTGTCTGATATGAGGCTTAGCACTATAATTGCTTCGAGGCAATTTTCATCTTTATCGGAAGCTATAAGAGCAGCCGTCGACGAACAAGTCTTGTCCTCAGAACACGACCAGGTTGCTCACTATTCTCAGGAGCGCCGTCCCTACCGTCCTAACTATTTTCCCAACAATAGAGATAGGTATTCCTCGGTAAGGGGACACTATTTTAATCGCGGCCGCGGAAATACTTTCTCTCAATATCATAGTGCAACAGGTAGAAATATTTCGCAATCAGCTGTGAACAATACAGGTCACAGAGGTGAACGCACCACGCAGTATTTTGCACGATCAGCGCGAGGCTCGCAGCCCGCCCGCGCCCCGCGCGCGCCGCCCAGCCCGCGGATTCACCAAGTGCAACACGATGACATTGATGACATTGATGTGGGTCATCGTTCTGATGATTATCCAAATCAGTTTTTCGTGCCTAAATTAAATTATGGTATTTTTAGTTATAATAATACGAGCATAGTTAATTGTAAGATTGGTAATCATTTGATTGATTTATTAGTAGATAGTGGTGCTAGCTTATGCGTTTTGAAATACGAGTGGCTTGAAATGTACCCAGAATTATCGCAAAATATAATCAAAGAGGAAATCACCATAAAAGGAATTAGTGGAAATTTAGTATCAGAGGGTTATATTTATTTAGATTTAGATTTTAATGGATTTCTTTTTAAACAAAAGTTTTATATATTTAGGGATTTAACATGTTACGCTGACGGTATTATAGGTCAGAATTTTTTCCAGCACTATCAAGCTGTGATTAATTATAAGAATAGTTCATTAACATAATGTAATAGTACGTATACTATAGATATACCTATAAATAACAATATCAGTAGTTTTATCCATGTTATTCCTCCACGTTGCGAGATTATCAAGTACATACCTACAAGTCAACGCGCAGACTGTGTCACTTTAGCGCAAGAAATACAAAAGGGTGTATTTGTTGCCGGGTTGATATCCAAACCAACCTATGGTCGAATCCCGATACGTATTTTAAATACAAATAATACTGAGATAAAGGTAGATTTGTCAAGTTTAAAATATCATAGTTTAGATTATTTTGACGAATGTAGTTTCGACAAACAAAAAATAAGCGTCGATAGATTAAGACCTTATTTAACTTACTTAACTTAAGTTCCTACTTAAATAAAGAGGAGCAGTTGAGCATTGAGAAGATTTGTGCTAAGTATGCTGACGTTTTTCACTTGCCAGGCGACAAGCTCAGTACGACAAATTTATTGCAACATTCGATTAAATTGAAAGAAAATACAAGTCCAAAAACAAATTTAGGAGATGCTTGATAACGACATTATAGAGGAGACTACTTCTGAGTGGTCTAGTCCCGTTTTACTAGTGCCTAAGAAATCTGATAAAAACGGTGAGAAAAAATGGAGATTAGTTGTCGATTATAGACAGTTAAATAACAAGATAGTCGACGACAAATTTCCATTGCCTAACATAGTAGAAATTTTAGATTCTTTATCTGGAAGTGTTTACTTTTCAAAGCTTGACCTTTCCCAAAGTTACTATCAACTTTCCTTAGATGAAAATTCAAGAAAATACACCGCTTTTAACCTCAATAAAATGTATCAGATTTCATTAGACAAACAGTCTCGTAAATTCACTGCTTTCACCACAGATAAAATGTACCAAATGAAACGTTGTCCTATGGGACTTAAGACCAGTCTTAGTGTTTTTTCTAGGCTAATGACTATAGCCATGTCAGGCCTCAATTATAAACAATGTTTCATTTACTTGGATGATTGTATTGTTATAGGAAAACCAGTTTTTGATCACAATAAAAACTTAGTAAGCGTTTTAGAACGTTTTAAAACTAGTAATTAAAACTAGTAATCTGAAGCTTAATCCTTTAAAATGTGAGTTTTTAACCGACTTCAAAAAAGGAGGAGGTTCTCAATTCGTCTGTATGTATAATATATTTTTTTTTTTTATGTATGTTCACCGATATTTTCGTCAATTATAGGCGGATTTCAAAAAAATTTTTTTTGATGGATAGAGTTTACTTCTGAGGTGGTCCCATTTTCACCAGTCCAGGATCTGATGATGGGATCCAGGAGAAATCGAGGGCAATCACCGAAAATTGTATGCTCGTATGGTGTTTTTGTTACGTAATCACATCTTACTCAGGTATATGCTTCAGGGTGTCAACATCTGATGGTGCTGTGCTGATGATGAAGCTACAGTACTCCTCAACGGTTAGGAGTTTGAAGGCAGTACTGCAATTGGTCGATGGAAACTATTTAGTAGTATGTAGGGCTAACATGTTGCTTGTGAGGTATGCTTGAATCAACATCTGATGCTGCTGTGCTGATGATGAAGCTACAGTACTCCTCAACGGTTAGGAGTTGGGAGCAGTACTGCAATTGGTTGATCGAATGTATGTAGGGCTAACGGGATACTTGTAAAGGCGCATCCAGATTCACGCCGAGAACACGCGAGCACCTTGAATGAGATTCATTGCTCGCCCGTCTTGTTCTCGTGGTCGCCTATTCTCGGATCGGTGGCGGTATTTTGGCCCGAGTCAGAGTGTTTCGGGTGAGAAAAGAGAAGCGTATCACATTCTCGTTCGGTCTCAACTCAGATCAACGCATGTACTCGTACTGACTACGCGTAGATCGTGTTCATGTGCATGTACCTACTCTGTGGTATTTTATTTTTATTTATTTTAATATTTATAAAATTATAATATGCTAACGCACACAATAATGAATAATGAAGCCTCTGCGCTATTGATCACGGCCAAACACGAAGTGAGACCATCGCTGCGTTTGGACGCTTTCTCGCTTCTCGCGTAAAGTCTCTCGTTACGTCTCACTGTGAGTCTAGAGGGGTTTTTATATTCCATCCAGACTCACGGCGAGAAATCTCGCCGAGAAGTCTCGCCGGGCCTTCTCGCGAGAACAAGAAATTTATTAACACTCTCATTTTTCTCATTCGTGATCTGTTTCCTATGCAATATGGACGACATTGACGAAATTGAAACTGCAGCAGGCACTTGGATGAACTATATAATTGCTGAATCGTGAATATAGTAGTCTTCTCTCTTCTCGCCCGAGAAATCCTTTGTCACGGCCAAAAATACTGACACCGATCGGAGAACAGACGAACGCGAGAACGAGACGGCGAGAAACTCCTCACATTCACGTTCTCGTTTGTTCTCGGTCTGTCTCGCTGTGAATCTGGATGGGCTATAAGGGTAGGTACTACTCCTGAGATGGTTACGATGTAATCACGAAATTTCAGAGATATCGAGAGAAATTCTAACAACTACTCAGTCTTTCATGAATAACAGCGAGACGATGTTCGCGCTGTACTGGAGTTTCATTACTCAGTCTTTCATGAATAACAGCGAGACGATGTTCACGCTGTATTGGAGTTTCATTACTTAATCGTTTTCTAATAAAATCTAAACGTTGTTGGTGTTGTTCTGTTGACTCTTGCGATACTTGAGAACGCATATAACTTCTCATCTGAGATAATCTCACTTGACGGGCCAGAGGCGATTCTTGGGAACGAGATATAACATTTCGCTTGCAATTTTTGGAAAGACGTTTCTTATTTTCTGCAATACTTTTCAGGTGACGATTTGCCCTCATTCGGGCTGCAGCCTTAGTGGGTCTACCCATGATAATAAAAAATTTTAATACCTAATAAGTATTATCAAACTCTTCAAAGTAAGTACGTATTAATAACAATTATAGCTTCCTAAAAAATATGAACGATTCGTCAAACGAACGTATTAATTAGTGACTATATATTAAATAAATTGAAACCCTAACCCTAAGTAAATGAACTAGCATCTATTTTTAGTTCAAAACGCATTAACACAACTAAAAATCGAGAAATAAATGGACTTTTTAAAAAAAAAATCAAACCGACTTCAAAAAAAAAAACACAAACGACAAAAACAGACAATAGCAGTACTTACATAACTAAAAAGCGATAAATAACCTAATTTATTCACTTAATGCATATTATATATCTACAATTATTTAAATATTTACAACTTAATACCTAATACTTTAACAAAGTCTTCTTTAACTATTTAAATATTTACAGTTATCACTTATTTTTGAAGTCGGTGCCAGCCAAACAAATAAATGTAATTAAGAAAACTGACCGACATTAAAATTCAAAGCAAAACCACAGAATACTTAATAGTACAAGGTACAGAAGACCCACTTCTAAAAACCGTTTATGGAAATAAAGACTCAGACTACTATAATATAACGTTGAAATTCCGACCGACCAGCGTTCAATACCTACAAATATTTATACCTAGAAGTGCGTTCTCTTTCTATCGCGTAACTCGTACCTTTTCTGACAATATCAGGGTTGTCTTCTTTAAGAAAATAATATAATCTTAATATTAATAAATGCGTTGCTTCGTTGAGTGTTGGTAAAATCAGCCCAGATACCTAGACTGTGTTGTAGTACATACCTACCTGGCTATAACTTGTACTAATGTATTTTGTGTTGAGAGACTCGTATTATTATTATGTATTTTGAGGTAAAATGCAGGTGATAAGATATACCTACCTACCAAAAAATAAAACGAAACAGATCTAAATTCAGTTAAATATTGTAATACCAATATTGTATACCAACCAGCTATTCTATTGCCCACCTATGATGTTTCATTTCGTTAATATTAATTTCGGTAGGTAACTCAAGTAGTTCTATCCGACTAAAAATATTATTTTGTTTACATTATTAGCATATAAAAACAGATCTTCGCCCTTTGGGAGCTTAAAAAAAGTTAAATTTGGATAGCAAACCGTGTTATTACAGGCAAACACTGCACAATATTTCTTTGCCTTTTTTTATTATTAATTATAAAGAGCGGTCTTATCGGTACGTCGCGTCGGTAAGCCACAAACAAAAGACGCGCGCGCGTCGCCGCTCGCTCGTGAAGCCCTACTGATTGTCACCTCCGGAGGTGACGCCGCATGTACTTGTAAATTCGTAGGTACACGCGGAGTGGGACAGGCCTGGCAAAACTAAGAATAGGAAATTGCATAAGCGCGCTGAAATAATTTATTAATGGAAGCGACCGTCAACGACGTCTGCCCTCACGCGTCTGCCCGCGTTCGGGTGGCACACTCAACCGGCTGACCCCGCGCCCCGCGCCCCAGGCGCACCTTCTCCTTGGTGTGTGTGGTTTTGCGTTTGCTTACCGGCCCGGGGCCGCGCGCCTCAGTCAAACAGCACCACAGATATACTAACGGACTACGTTACCTAGGCTGCAGGCTGGCACCGACTTCAAAAATAAGTGATAACTGTAAATATTTAAATAGTTAAAGAAGACTTTGTTAAAGTATTAGGTATTAAGTTGTAAATATTTAAATAATTGTAGATATATAATATGCATTAAGTGAATAAATTAGGTTATTTATCGCTTTTTAGTTATGTAAGTACTGCTATTGTCTGTTTTTGTCGTTTGTGTTTTTTTTTTTTGAAGTCGGTTTTTACGAACAGAAATTATGTATTTAGGTCACAAAATAACTTCACAAGGAGTCGAACCCGATCCTGAAAAAGTTATAGCTTTAACTAATTATCCAAGACCGAAAAGTACAGACGATGTAAAAAGATTCGTTGCATTTGCAAATTATTATAGACGTTTTATTCATAAATTTTCAGATATAGCTTATCCATTAAATTATTTGTCAAAAAAGAATGTAGATTTCAATTGGACATCAGAATGCGAAACTGCATTTTTGAAATTAAAAGATGCACTTTTGAGTCCACAGGTTTTAGACTACCCTGATTTTTCAGAAAACAATACTTTTATATTAAACACTGACGCATCAAAGATAGGCTTAGGCGCCGTACTGTCTAACAGCAACGGCAAGGTGGTCGCGTACGCTAGCCGTAAATTGAAACCCGCAGAAACGCGATACCCGGTGATAGAGTTAGAGTTGTTAGCAATAGTGTGGGCTACTAAACATTTTAGACCGTATCTTTATGGCAAAAGGTTTAAAATTATAACAGACCATAAGCCATTAATTTATCTTTTCGGAATGACTGATCCATCGAGTCGACTAACGAAATTTAGATTGTATTTAGAAGAATACGATTTTGACATCGAATATATTCCGGGACCGCAAAATGCCGCTGCAGACGCTTTGAGTCGGCTACCAAGCACCAGCGATGATTTAAAGAGTATGAGAGAACACGTTGTATCAGTCACGACGAGAGCACAGACTCGGAAACGTTTAAATAATTATGAAGACAATACTACAGATTTGACAACTGAGCCAGCCATTAGTAATTCTAGGTCTAATCAGCCGAAAAATGTGGAAATTCTTAAGAAACCACGACAATGTATAGAATCAGTGTTAAATAATAACTCATATAAGAGGGAAAGAGATGAAATAATAAGTATTAAAGGTAACTTTGTATATGTGCCCTCCAAGTTTTGCATATATCTGATGTCCCGATCGTTATCTACCGTAGGCGTGTTAGCGAGGGAATTAGAAGAATTTTGCAAATTGTTTAGGATTGAGGAGGTAGTTATTGTAAAAGATGAAGAAAATAAAATATTTTTAAATAAGTTTTTAGAACGCAAATGCGATTTTCCTCGTGTTTTGGTAACAAAAAATGTTACAAAAATAAACGACTCAGATGAAATTAGAGTCATACTGAATGATTTTCACTTATTACCGACCAGTGGCCATGCTGGCGTGAATAGAATGTTAAATAATATCAAAAAATATTATTTTTGGCCAAATATGAGCCGTGACGTCCAGGATTATGTTAAAAAGTGCAAAGAATGTCAAATTCAGAAACACACTAATAAAAATACACATGAACCAATGGTGATTACAACGACTCCGAACACATCGTTCGAGCGTATAAGTTTAGATTTAGTGGGCCCCTTAGAAGTAGATAATTTAAATTATATGTAGTTATATTTTAACAATACAGTGCAACTTAACTAAGTTCGTAGAAGCGTATCCTTTAGAAAGGAAAGACTCTGAATCGGTGAGTAGGTCATTCGTAAATAACTTTATTTTGCGTTATGGTGGTATGGTTATGGTTATGGTAGTCACTTACCATCAGGTGAACCGTCTGTTCGTCTGCCCCCTATCTCATAAAAAAAAAAAAAAAAAAAAAAAAATGGTGTCCCTAAGGAGATCATTACTGATCAGGGAACGGAATTTATGAGTAACTAGCGGCCGCCCGCGACTTCGTCCGCGTGGAAAAGTAACTTTTTACCCCCCTTTTAACCCCTTACAACCCCCTTAATATTATTATGTTGATAGCCTATAGCCTTCCTCGATAAATGGACTATCCAACAAAAAAAGAATTATTCAAATCGCACCAGTAGTTTCGGAGATTAGCGCGTTCAAACAAACAAACAAACAAACAAACAAACTCTTCAGCTTTATTATATTAGTATAGATATAGATGTGTTTACGGAAGTGTGTAGCATTAAAAGTTAAAAAATTAAATTCTACTGCTTACCACCACGAGACATTGGGGGCGCTAGAAAATACACATAAACATCTAGGTGCGTATCCTAGAATTATGTGTAGTAATAATAAATCTAATTGGAGTAGTTGGTTAAGTTACTGGTGTTTCTCTTTTAACACTGCAGTTCATACAGAGACACAATATACTCCTCACGAGTTAGTCTTCGGGAAGTTGTGTAATTTACCAACTAATTTGAGTTCTTCTGTGGACCCTCTGTATAATTACGATACCCTAAGGAATTTAAGTTTAGATTACAAAAAGCACAGATAGATGCTAAGAATAGTTTGTTAATAAGTAAGACCGAGAGAAAACTAACATACGAAAAGAAAATAAACTCACTAACATATAAACCTGGTGACTTTTTGTTAGTAAAAAATCAAATAGCAAGTAAGTTAGATCCAATTTGGAATGGTCCTTTCTTAGTTTTAGAAGATATCTCTCCAAATGTAAAGATTCTTAAAAATAATAAAGAATATGTCACTCATAAGAATAATACAAAATTGTTTTGTAGTTAAGATGTTGTTATTTAAATTAATATTTTGTACTTTTGTAAAAAATAATAATAATATAATAATTGTAAGTTTGAATTTTATTTATAAAAAATTTATGCAAAAAAAAAAACTTTTTCTTATTTGTATTTTATTTTGTGTAATTAGGTTCTCAACGATGTACGTCATTATTGTTTTTCCTATTTCTTTCTTTTTCTCCGGGGGTAAAGGATGTCTTTCGGGGGAGGTGTACTATAGCCGTATTAGACTTGCACCGTCACTTAATGTTACGCGCTGCTACATGACGTATGTCGCTGATGACCTACTAATTAGTTAAGTTAAATATAATTGATTACGTTAGAATCGCTCTCTTGTATTGTAACCTCAGACAATACAACATGACATTGCTAAGTGCTGGTTTTACTTAACACGTCCCCCAACACCTGTCAACCTCAAGATACTTCAGTCCCTACGAACACTTATCTGCCCATCAGAAAATCACAGCTGATCATATAATCTCTAAGTTTCGTGACATCTCTTACGAAGAGCGTGGGTTGGGTAGGACTAAATTGATTACGCATCGGATTGACACTGGGGATGCTACCCCTATTCGTCAACGTTATTACCGCATGTCTCCTGAAAAACAGCGTATACTTATTGAAAAACTGGACGAAATGCTAAAAGACGACGTTGTCGAGCCATGCGAAAGTCCCTGGTCTTCTCCAGTACTACTTACCCCTAAAAAGACCGGTGAACTTAGGTTTTGCCTCGACAGTCGTAAACTAAATTTTATAACAAAAAAAGATGCCTACAGTCTACCTTATATATCCGAAATTCTGGATAACCTTCGAGATGCAAATTTCCTGAGCAGCGTCGATCTCTCCAAAAGCTTTTGGCAGGTTTTGATACATCCTGAAGACCGATGCAAGACTGCCTTCTACATTTCGTCTAGGGGGACGTTTCAATTTAAATCCATGGCTTTTGGATTGACGAACGCACCAGCTATGCAACAACGACTTGTCGATTTACTTTTCTATGGCCCTGAGTTCGAACACAGAGTCTTCGTTTTCATTGATGACGTAATCATAGTCTCGGAAACTTTCGAACAACACCTATCTCTTTTCGTGAACGTGTCTTGGAGAAATTGCGATCGGCAAACTTAACGATAAACTTGCAAAAAAGCCAATTTTTCCGAGACAAATTAAAGTACCTTGGATATATCGTCGATATTAACGGGCTTCAAGCGGACCCGGAAAAGGTGGAGTCTATCATTAACTATGGGGTAGTTTCACTCGTAAGGAAGTTAGGCGATTTTTGGGTACAACATCCTGGTACCGTCGATTTATACCCAATTTTAGTGCCCTATCATCCCCACTAAACAGGTTGACTTCTCAAGGCAAGAAAGCTCCACCTTTTGTTTGGTCCCGTGAAGCTGACGATGCATTTCAAAAATTGAAGCACTTATTGTCTTCTGCTCCAATCCTCGCCTGCCCAGATTACAATAGACCATTTGACGTGCATACAGACGCCAGTGACCATGGTTTAGGCGCCGTTCTTACTCAAAAACTCGACAATGAAGAAAAAGTTATTGCTTATATGAGCAAGTCCTTGTCTAAACAAGAACGCAACTATAGTGCCACTGAGCGAGAAGCACTTGCCGTCCTTACAGCTATCAAGCACTGGCGCTGCTATTTGGAGAATGGTCAGAAATTCACTGTGTATACTGACCATTCATCACTAAAATGGTTCTTAAACCTAAACAATCCCACTGGTCGATTGGCCCGTTGGGGTGTACGATTGTCCGCCTTTAATTTTGAAATCAAACACCGCAAAGGTGCCGAAAACGTAGTTTCTGATGGTTTATCTCGCTCTGTCCCGGTTTTGGCTATAAACAATTCTACTTCTACTACACATACTGAGCCCTCAGCAAACACTTGCGACCAATGGTACTTAAAAATATTTAACGGCTGCGCAAAATAACCAACATCTTTTCTTCAATATCAAGTTTCAAATGGTAAACTTTAACGATTCATTAAATCACTGAACCCTCTTATAAGAGAATTTCAATGGAAGGAGGTAGTTCCATCTGAATACCGTCAGTCAATTATTAAACAAAACCACTGTGAACCTTCGGCTGGTCACTTTGGCATCTTTAAAACTTGCAAACGTATATCTTTAAAATACTTCTGGCCTAGCATGCAACATGATGTTTCCAAATTCATTTTCGATTGTGATACTTGCGCGTCGTATAAACACGTTAACCATACTACACTAGGTACTATGGGCAGACCTAAGAACTGCAGCCGCCCATTTCAAACAATAAGTGTCGATTTAGTGGGCCCTTTGCCAGTTTCTAGAAAACAGAACACATTTTTATTAGTTGTCAACTGCTGTTTCTCCAAGTACTGTTTATTATTCCCTATACGACGCGCTACTAGTGAGATCATTTCTAAAATTTTTGAAGAGAATATCTTCCTTATACACGGTGTCTCTAGTACTATTATAATGGACAACGGCAGGCAATTTATAAGTAGTACTATGAAAAATTTGTTTAATGCTTACAATGTGCCAAATTAATGTTTTCTACACTCCACTCTACACACCCCAAGTAAACTCCGTAGAGCGCTATAATAAGACCATAATGACAGCCGTTTCTACTTTCATAGAAAACGATCACCGATCTTGGGACACCAATATCCCTAAAATACAGTTTGCTCTAAACAGCGCAGTTAACGAAGTCACGGGTTACACACCTTCGTTCCTGGTGTTTGGCCGTGAATTAGTGAGTTGCGGATCTCACTACGTCGATGAAGACCTGGCTGATCAAATAATCTTTGTACCACGTGATGAATACGCGGAAAACCTCGGTTATTTACGCAAAACGTTTGACAATGTGCAAGCAGCGCTTATTAAGGCACACTCACGTAACTGTCATACGTATAACCTTAGACGTAAGGATGTGGATTTTAACGTTGGAGACACTATTTGGAAGAGAACATTCTATCAAAGTGACAAAGACAATAGGTTCTCAAAAAAATTGGCCCCTAAATTTATAAAATGCCGCATTGTAAAAAAACACTCTAAATTTGTTTACAAACTCGAAGACATGTCAGGTCACAAATTACGCGCGTGGCATGTAAAAGACTTCAAGCTGCACTAAGTTATTTGAGTGGATTTTATAAGAAAAATCCTCACCTAATAAGGGGGGTATGTAACATTTTATTTTATCTAAATAAAATAAAACATTATTTTAAGAGAATCTTATACTCGTTAGTTACAATTATTACAAATATATTACACTAAATCCTTATACTAAACACTAATACATAAAAACAATAACATATTTTACAAAACAACTTAAACCTTATCAATTAAACGCTAATTAATAGTAAACATCTAAACCTAACGAAATTATATATACAACAATCATAACTAACTTAATAATAATTTAGTACATTTACAATAATGCCCGATAACTGCAACATCGGTGTCGTTCGCGTTACGCGCTGCTACTTGCGCATGCGTCCTCGGGCGGTGAAAGGGATTTGAAGGTCACTCCGGCGCAGCGCTCCTGCGTCACTCGCCCGCTGGATTCGCTTTGAAGAGGCAGCGTACTAGCCTATCTATTTTTTTGCATTACGCGTGCCTACTCGCGAACATTTTAATATTTAAAATTTAAAGTTACTACTCTGTAATTATTACTAGTGAATTCCCCAATATTGGGTAAGTGTTGCAAGGTGTTCTTTTAAATAATAAGCTTATAGATGTAGTAGTAAATTATATCAATTGTAAATATAGATTATGCGTAGTGTCATCCTAAACTATGAATTTGTTCTGTCCCATATAAAACGTTAAATTTTGTGATCGAGGAGCAAGCGATTACTTTGTAAGTACGAACTATTATTTTGAACATACACATAATGAAGGTAGTGTAGTGCCTCATACATATCACCCAACATGACACTGCGTATAGTCTGTTTTAGTGCTTTAATTATAGTTATCATATTTACCGCTGGGTTTACATCGTAGATTAATAGATTTTAATATTTTTGAGACGTTTTACGCTCACTTCAGGTGTCAAGTCAATGAATAAGTTAAGTACTAGCACCGCGCAAAACGTCACAAGATATTACTTTGCTGCACCTATTATCTGTGCCTAATCTGTATAGCAAATTATTGTGCCTCATCATCGATCACTATTTTATGCTAATCATTATCATCTGCGCCTATCCACCCGCCTCGCTTGCTGGTCAGCGATGTTGCAGTGCAACTGCAGGATTGGGCTGGTATTATAATATCTGGTAAATACTATTACAGGGTCCACCTACCGGTACCGGACTTCGGGGATCTGGCTGGCTACCTGCCTACTGGACCAATAGCTACATACTGCCCATCTAGGATCTACCTACTCACTGTCGCTAACTGAGAACCAGGCCCCGGGAGCTACGCTGCGGACTTATCAGGACAGTGATAGTGATAAGGACTAGATTATTCAATTACGGTCGCTTATATTGTGCTGAACCCATTATATTATATTTCCTACCTACTATCTGTAGTTTCTTTTGTTCTCCTTTCTCTAAAGATAGGTGACAAAGACCTTCTAGCCAATCATTGCTTATTACCCAGCCACTTACTACCTACTCGGAATAATAAATGCATTGACCACTGTTTTGTAAAATCTAATAATAAAGTCACGACGATCATTTGTGAATCATCTATAACTGATCACAATTGTCTCTACCTTAATATTCCTTTGGACAGGCCACAATATAATAACAAGAGAATACTAAAGACGGTTTAAAAACTTGATTATAAAAAAGCTCATAAATTGTTTGAAAATATTGATTGGACTGATGTAATGTCTATGACTGATCCTAACCAGGCAACTGAAACTTTTATTAGTACTGTATCAGAGACAATTGAGATGAGCACTTTAACTGTTACAGTCCCTAATAGACAAATGACTGTCAAGTCATAGATTACCCCTGGCTTATTACGCTGTATGCGATTCCGAGACACACTACACAGAAAACATTTAAAAACACCTCAAGATAAAAATTTGGAAATTACTTATAAACGTTACAGAAACCATTGCAATGAAATACTTCACAAATTAAAGAATGAACAGGATAAATGAGACTTAAATGCTAGTAAAAACAATATAAAGAACACCTGGAATGTCATAAAAAGAGTATGTCACATAAATAGCTCAGACAAAAATAAATCTTCTGATGAATTATTGAACATTAAATCAACACCGCTAGAATCAATTAACTATATCAATAATTATTTTGCCAACATAGGGGCTAACCTGTCAAATGAAATATTAAAAAAAATTAAACTTAGTGAAGATGAATTAGTAAAAAAATTTAAATGTAAAAAATCCCCAATTAATTCATTCATGCTTTTAGAAACTGATGAAATGGAAGTAGATAAAATAATTAAGTCCTTGAAAAACACCCACTCGAAAGGATGGGATGGCATATCCGCAATATTTACTAAAACTTGTATGAAATTTCTCATTCAGCCGCTAACTTATATTATTAACTTATGTCTATCCTCAGGAAAATTTCCAAATGTTCTTAAACGATCAATTATTGTTTCGATATTCAAAACTGGAGAAAAGGACAACGTGTCCAACTATCGTCCAATATCGCTTTTACCAACTTTCTCAAAAATCATAGAAAAAGTGATCAATAGCCGTCTTGTTAACTATTTGGAATCCAATAACATTCTATCGAAAAATCAATTTGGCTTTAGAAAGAAAAAATCTACCTCAGATGCCATTGAAAACCTTACATCAAATGTAGTACAGAATCTTGACAGCAAAAAAAAATGAATAGGCATCTTTCTTGACATGTCAAAAGCGTTTGATACAATATCAATACCACTACTCATACGCAAGCTTGACTCTATCGGGATAAGAGGTACACCACTCGATTTATTTATAGATTATTTAACAAACAGATCACAAATAGTTAAAATAGGGAATATGCAAAGCTCAAGGTTGAGTGTAAACTTCGGTGTCCCACAGGGCTCAGTACTTGGACCAACGTTATTTCTCATTTATGTGAATAATCTCTGTGATATTCAATTACCTAATTCAAAAGTTATAACATTCGCGGACGATACTGTTGTTTTATTTCAACATACATCTTGGTTACTTGTAAAAAAAGCAGCGGAGGAAGGATTTCGCAATATAATTAAATTGACTATAACTTACTAACCCTTAATTTAACAAAAACAAAATATATAACTTTTAGTATGAGATCAAATTCACAACCTGCCTCGGATTTTACTCTAACAGCTCATAACAAGAACTAATAGTATAAAATATTTAGGAGTGGAAATCGATCAAAACTTAAATTGGAAACAGCATATAAGCAGCATGGATAAAGCATATAAGCAGCATATAAGCGGGGAGCGCCGCTGCTGTGATGGTAAGAGAAAACATCTATGTGGCTGGAATAGGCACGTTCGTGAAGCTCATGCGGAGGCACGATTTAAGTTCAAAGTCTGGGTATGGTATGGTCGGCCAGACTCGGGCATCCATTATGAGCAAATGTGTGAAGCACGAAAAATTTTTAAAAGTCGTCTGAAATGGTGCCAAAACAACCAAGACCAATTAAAAATGGACATCCTGTCGAAACACAGGTCACTGAAACAATTTGGTAAGTTCTGGAAAGCTACCGGAAGACTAGAGGGGGGACAGGGTCTCCCGGTGAATGTCGACGGAGTCAGCGATAATTTTGGCATAGCTAACATGTTTAAAGACCATTTTAGAGTGAGCTCGCCGCTTGGATCCTCAACTGCCCCATGTGATGCTGTACGTAGTTGTTCGGGGGGTGGACCGCTTGTACATTTTACTGCTAAGCAAGTTAGGCATATATTAAAGAAAATGACCGGTGGGAAATCTCCTGGACACGACGGCATCAGTATTGAACACCTGAGACATGCTGGGGGGCATTTGTTGAGGGTGCTTTCGATGTTCTTTACATTGTGTGTAAGTCATTCTCATTTACCACACGAATTGATGAAAACCATAGTGATGCCCATTGTAAAGAACCGGACGGGTGATGTCTCCGATAAGCGCAATTATCGTCCCATCTCACTAGCAACAACTATTGCTAAGGTGCTGGACGGACTGCTTGACTCTTGCTTAGGAAATTATCTCAATCTACATGACGCACAGTTCGGGTTTCGCCCCGGACTATCCACTGAAAGCGCTATTGTGAGTGTCAAGCATGCTGTTCGGTACTATATGGAACGCGGTACACCGGTTTACGCCTGCTTCCTTGATCTGTCCAAGGCATTCGACCTCGTATCATATGACGTGCTTTGGAGAAAGTTGGAGAGCAGCTGGAGTGTACCGGGGGAGTTGATTAATATATTTAAGTATTGGTATGCAAATCAAACCAATTTTTTGAGATGGGCAAATTCTCTTTCGGAGGCATATGTTCTAGACTGTGGGGTGAGGCAGGGGGGATTAACATCTCCCAAGCTTTTTAATATTTATGTAAATGATCTCATCGTGGAGCTGAGTAGCATGCGTGTTGGATGTCGAGTAGACGACGTTAGTATAAATACTGTTAGCTATGCAGACGACATGGTGCTGCTCAGCCCCACGGTGAGGGGTCTAATGGACATGTTGAGAGTGTGTGAGAGTTATGCTGCTGACCATGGGCTTGCATACAATGTTAAGAAGACAGAGTACATGGTCTTTGAAGCCGCTGGTAAACGTCCCGAAACTCATGGACATATTGTGACTCTTAACGGACTGCCCATCAAGTATGTCACTCTATTTAAATACCTTGGACATATTCTAACTAGCGACCTCAAGGACGATGCAGACATTGAGAGAGAGCGCAGGGCTTTGGCGGTGAGAGGGAACATGTTGGCCCGCAGATTTTCACGATGTACAAGACCAGTAAAGATTACTCTTTTTAAAGCTTATTGTCAGAGTATTTACACCGGGAACCTGTGGGTGAAACACACCAAACGATCGCTCGAAACCCTGCGCATTCAGTACAATAATGTATTTAGGATGTTGTTGGGACTGCCTCGATATTGCAGCGCGTCAGGAATGTTTGCGCTAAACCAAACTGATAGCTTTAATGCTATCATCCGCAAGAAAACAGTATCTCTGATTAGCAGGATCAGAGGCGGTCACAAAACATTGGCGGACAGATATACCTCACCACTTTGGAGATGTTTTGTAATGAGAGTGATCCCGGAAGCCAGCATGTCTCGGTGATTACTGTATTCACCCTAAATTATAAAATTTTAATTTGGATAATAATAATAACACTGGTCAACAAAATTTCAATTTTTTTTTTTGTCTCTTCAATCAGTGGCCAATATTTTAAATAACTAAATTGCAGTCCCCGATTATGAATCTGTTACTAGAAGTTTCATATCACGTATAGTTTATAAGTTATAATGGGTTGAATATCCCAAAAATAGCTTTTGAAATCATTTTTACAGGCAATTTCAAAATAGTAAAAGCACTATTTCAATTTGATTTTTTATACAACAGAAAAGCTCATTTTCTTAATTGTATGTAACAATAAATATTATTTTCTTTTAATTGATATTTGGTGGGTAATATTCATTTTGACACCTGTTTGCCAAAGCTCTTACAATTTAGCACTTAGTATTTGTATGGAAAATTTTTACTATTTCCAAATCTTCTTTAGCGTCGCAGGAAAAGTGTATTAAATTACAATTTAAACATTATTTTATTATTTAAAATATAAATTTTCAAAACATAACTTTAGATTTGCGATACACAACTTTGTTTTTTTTAAACGAGTCTCAAAAAATACATTAAAAGCCCTTTTTGACATTATTGACCCCATTATAACTCAAAAACTAGACGTGATATGAAAAATCTAACAACTGATTCATTACCAGGGACTGCTATGTGGTAAAAAAAAGACCCAATGATTTTTGTTACACTTTCTTTGTTGACCAGTGTAATTTAATTTAATTTTGATTATAATTTAATTTGATTTTAGTGATATTTATTTATTTATTTATGCTAGTCACATGGTTATACAGTTGGTACAAACAATTTATGTCAGAACATTGATCACGTGACACCCTGCAATTAATTAATTAATTAATTTTAATTTCATTTTATTTAATTTAATTTGTTTTGGTTTGATTTAGTTTTACTTAATTTGATTTGATCTAATTGGTTTAATTTAATTTGAATTTTAATTCATTTAATTGTTGACTCCAATATAATTACAATTTAATTTCTTTACTAATAATAGTCCTTAAGTCAATTGTTACTAACACAAATATGGATGTTACTTATCTGAATTAAATGTTATTTTATTTTTTATTTTTTATAAATAATCTCAAAACTCGAATCCGTAAGCTTATACCTGTTTTCAAAAAGATAAGAAATCTAAGAGATGCTTCTACCAATAAATCTGTATACTTTACATTATGTCAGTCACTAATCACTTACGGTATTTCTGCTTGGGGAGGTGCAAGGCAGAGTACCTTGATCAAAGTAGAAAGAGCGGAAAGATGTATTCTTAAGGTCGTGAATTTCAAATGCTTTAGATATAGTACAACCAGGCTATACAATGACTTCAAAGTTTTAACAGTTCGTCAACTCTTCATCAAAGGCAATGTATTGAGGCAACATTCATATAACACCACACATAGCACCTCAGTGAGAAGAACTTATGAAGTTTATCGTATTCCTACATGCAAATCCTCTTTTGCACAGGGATTTTCCTATTTTTTGGCTCCATTTTTGTACAATCGTATAAACAAAATTAGATCTTTAAAAGAAATGACAAGTTTTTGTTGCAAGAAGGCAATTGATGAATTTTTGGGTGGCTTAAACTACGAACAGACAGAAAATATATTGAAAATACTTAAATAAATTTTAAAATATTAGATAAGTATATAAATACATAAATATCATATTTAATGGGTAGGTATATCATTGTTGATTTTATATTATACTATACTATATTAATTTTCTTTTATTTATATATATATATATATATATATATATATATATATATAAATATAAATATATATTTATAAATATATATAAATCTATTTGGTCACGCCAAATAAGACCGATTTAAACTTTCGATAAGTGTGAACTATAATAGGTGTTTACAATTGAATAAATCAGGGATTGGAGCAAGGGAATAGCGTGCAACTTACTTGGGCGTTTCTGCGGCTTAATCCTGGTCTCTGCTGCCCGCGCCTTGGTTACTGGCGGCGGTCCCGATTCACTGATCACTAGGTATTTTTTGGTCTTCTGGTCGCGACACAGTATAGAATTATAAGAGCGCACTGCTCGTGTGGAAATTCACACAAAATAACACCAAATTTGCATTAAATTGGCGGAGTCCAAAACGTCGCGGCGGCGCGCGGAGATGCAACTGATTTTTCTTCCTGCGGGCGCGCAGCTTCACCCGTTGAGCGCACAGATGGCGCTAGCTGCACGCTTTGATAGGAATGGGAATGGATGGGAATTTTTATTCAATTGAATTATTATTAATTAAATTAATTTGGCGCCACCATTTCCACCCGCCCTTAAAGGGTCACCTTTAAGAGACATCCATAAGAAGGATGAGAGTAATGATGTAGAGATTGAAAACTCACAATGAGCTATAATTCTGTGAAAACTCGCAATGAGCAATTTACGTTATGTGAATAAATAAATGTTGAAATAGATATGAAATATTGAATTTAGATATAAATATACACATAAATATAATAATGCGACTTAATGTCTATAGGCTACTATTGTCTTGGTAAGGGACATAAACGGACGACCGGACGGAGGTAAGCTCCCTTCGCGTTTCTTACTGTTACCACGCGTACGACCCCGTCCTTTGAGGGATGGACCTTCTCTACAATGGCTAGCGGCCAAGACAAGGGTGGCGTATTATCGCTTATAACGACCACGACAGTGCCTGGAGTTATAGGAACGGATGAAGTATTCCACTTCTGCCTCACTTGTAACCCATGCAGATATTCCATCCTCCAACGTGTCCAAAAGGACTGCACCAAGTTATCTAATAATGAATGTCTATGCGTTAGACTAACCGAGTCGCGTTCGACTAGGGGCGCGGGTAGCGATAACAAAGGCGCAGTATTCAAAAAATGACTCGGCGTAAGAGCTGAGGGCTCCGCGGGGTCCGAGCTCAGGACCGTCAGCGGACGAGAGTTAAGAAGGCACTCGATCTGAACGAGTATAGTATTAAGCTCTTCATAGGAAAGAAGCTGCTGTCCGATAACTCTGAACAGATGAGTTTTAACGACCTTAACCATACTTTCTCAGATCCCGCCGAAATGCGGAGATAGAGGACAAATGAACTTCCAACTTATACGA
>CM026299.1:79682-157821 GCA_014851415.1 Cnaphalocrocis medinalis | reverse complement strand
TCTAAAGCTTTATGAATGATTAAACTAACTATATTAGAGGGTCAATCTAAGCAAATATGTTTGGTATTCAAATAATGAAACACTTTCAAAAAGTGGGGCATCTATCCCGGTTTTACCCTATCTATCCGGTTTTATACAATAGTAGTTCTATTAGAGGGATGTAGGCGGCGGCCCCGCTAGGGTTGCTAGGCGACCAGACTATTTGGTTACGTGTCCGGCAAAATGAGACGGTGTCCGGCCTATCTTTGTTAGGTTAATTTTATTAGGCTTTAAAAATTAAGCATTCTTCTGCAATTATTATGTTTGGCTGCCGGAAAGAACTGTATACAAAATACAACTCTCTCCCCTACTATCCTTGTTATCCTACTAATATATAAATGCGAAGTAACTCTGTCTGTCTGTCTGTCTGTCTGTCTGTCTGTCTGCTACTCTTTCACGCCAAAACTACAACGGATTTAAATGAAATTTGGTATACAGATAACCTAGACACTGAGAAAGGACATAGGCTACTTTTTATTGCGAAAAGGGGGTTGTAAGGGGTTGAAAGGGAGGTAAAAAAGTTACTTTTCCACGCGGACGGAGTCGCGGGCGGCCGCTAGTAAAATAAATGAATAGAGACAACATCACATACATTGTCCTGGTCCCAAACTAAGGTTTCCCTTGTGCTATGGAAACCAGAAACAACGAAGGAGTCACAAACACCCGACCCAACACAAATATCTGTTTCATCAACAAAACATTTGTGTCGGTGCGGGAATCGAACCCGCGACCCTTACGTCTCAACCGGCGCTCACACCATTGCGCTGAAGGGTCGTCTAATAACCGATAAAGTTAGATACATGTAAAATTAAAAAAACATTATTAAAATTTAAATATAGGGTATCAAAATTGAATACCTCAAATGTCCGGCTGAACTAGTTGATTGTCAAGTTTTCATTTTTAAGTCCTGGGCAACCCTAGCCCCGGCTATATTTCACGGCGGAAACACTGAAAAAACTGCCCCACCAGACAGTCCCACGGCCGGCCACGCTGGATTGCGCAGTCAGTCGCTGTGCGGAGTGGTGGGGTTTTGCCGGTCTTGCCGCATCTAGCTGGGTACGCAGCGTAGACCAGGCGGACAAAAGACCCCCACAAAAGATGTGGCCCCGCTCAGTAGAGACCCACGTCAAGATGCGCCCAAAGTGAAGGAGATCCTCACGGCGCTGGACGAGCCCCGCCCAGACAGGCTGGGCCTCAAAGTGCAGCTGTCAGCCGTCGGGTAGCAATATGACGATTATGCCAATTGCTACCCACCGTTGCCCAGGGACACCAGGACCCCTCCGGTAGCAGTTCCAAACAGAACGGAACTACTACCGGGGAGGCCACAAGAGAAGATCGCCGCACTGTAATCCCCCAAGGGATACTTTGTACCTGGCTAAGTAGCTCCATCATGTATGACGCGGTGTGAGGATAATACCGTACCGCGCGGGAATACGTTGATAACTCGAAATGTCGAAAATAAAATAATATGATCTCTTTGATAATGTAGGTTTTATTCCTTCCGGCCGCATTGGCAACCAAGTTTCACAACCAGTTGCCAAAGAAGAATTAACATTTTTGCTACTCAACCAGTTGCCAAAGACGATAGATTTTGATGAAATGAAGATTATTGCTTGCTTCTAAGTAACAAAAAAGTTAGAATAAAATATTATGTTAGTTCAGTTATGTTTAAATTAGTTAACGTTCAAAACATTTGGGTCGTTGGTTTTGGTATTATTTAACTGGTTGAGTATCAGAAAAGTTAGATCTTTTTTAAAAAGAAAAATCTATCGTCTTTAGCAACTGGTTAAGTAGCAAATATATTATTTTCATAATGAATTTGCTAGTAAAAACGTAAAAAAAAAAAATTAAATGGGACTCCTCTTTTACAATAAGTTTGATGATATCCACTTAAAGTATTTTAAAACATTAAATAAAATTTACGCATGATATATTAAATATTAATATCCCATGTTAATATTATCATCAACCCATGTTGATAAGTAGATATATTGACAACGTACGGGATCCTGACACTGTGTTATATTAACAACTGCATATCACATTATGAAATACAAAATCCCATCAAAAACAATACTTGTCAAAAAAAAAAACAAGTCTCGCAACTACCTTAAAAAGTGGTAAGATCCATGTTTTGCCAAGTCGTTATTCATTTACTAGCGGCCGCCCGCGACTTCGTCCGCGTGGAAAAAGTAACTTTTACCCCCCTTTTAACCCCTTACAACCCCCTTTTCCGCAATAAAAAGTAGCCTATGTCCTTTCTCCAGGGTCTAGGTCATCTGTATACCAAATTTCATTTAAATCCGTTCAGTAGTTTTGGCGTGAAAGAGTAACAGACAGACAGACAGACAGACAGACAGACAGACAGACAGACAGACAGACAGAGTTACTTTCGCATTTATAATATGAGTATGGATGACTTGGAAATCACATTAAAACACAATATATCCCACATAATGCATTAAATTGATTCGGTTGTCTCGCCGTTTGAATCGTTTTAGAGCTCTCCAGGGCCTCCTTCGCCAACTGGTAGAGCTCCTGAGCCCTTTCTGTGGCGACATCTTTGAAGACACCAGTGCGGCCTCCTATAGGTGGTAGGATGCTGGGCGTGCCGCTTTCACTCTCCTCGTCGGTCCACTCGCTGTCAGAGACATTGTCGCCCCAGATCCCTAGGTGTTTTAGATCTTCATTGAGGATCGCTCGCTTCCTGGAGATCTTGAGCTCCTGGTCCGCTTAGTCTTCCTTAACGCAAAGTTCCGTAATAACTTTTACTGCACCAGCGCTAACGCGTTAACTAATTTTTTTTAGTAAATTTATGTTTTGGTGCTAATTATTGTGGTGTGTCCAGGAATTTTTCGTTTCTGTGTGTAGTTGTAGGTATCCATTTTAGAGTCCGTGTTGGTTTTTGTTTCTGAGTAGACACTGCGGGGAGGGCCCCCCAAGGCTTCTCTTGCCCCACCTTCATTGACTACCTTGGCGGGGACGATGTTGTGAGGGTGGTATGGGGAAATTGAGTAGAAGAGTCCATTATGATTTGTGTTGTGTGTGGTTAGCGTGCTTTGTTTATGATGGTTGGTGTTATTTTACAATCGCTTAAGTCTTAAAGTAGCTTAAACTAGCGTCTCAGCCCAATCCTCCATTCCAATCCTCTAGGCTGAAAATTGGCAGTAGTAGCTCCATCCGAAATTGTAGTTACAGAACCTGCCCACCGCGTGGTTTTTTGAAGATAGGTGGCCAAAGTTGAACGCTTTCTGCGAATAGCTCCTAGCTTCGAAAAAATGGCCGTTACTTATTCATCCATTGCTTAACAGACTAATAATTTATCTAGCACATTCTTTCAATACATTTTCATTACCATTAAGTGTTCGAAAATCGTTGATTTTAATACTAGGTAATGCTTATTTATATTATTTAAAAATTATGTTGGATTTTGATATTTTTTATTTCCATGTCAATTCCGACATTTTGAGGCAATGGCATGAACAATAAATACAATCAATCTATAGTAATCGCTTTCCACCAGGTAATCTGTCTCCTCGTCTGCCGCCGGTCTATCATCGTCAACCCGGAAACCGGAAATACCCACTGCTGAGTATAATAGTCCTCCTTTCTTTTTCGCCAAAGTACCCGGTCCTGAGCTGCTCGGATCTTAGTTATTACAAATATTCGACGGTCATTCTCACGGCAAGGTGTTTTCAGTATAATTTCCGTCACGATTTTTGTTTATTAATATTATTTTTAAAATTGATAGTTTAATTTGAAATAAACGTTAAACTATACCCAAAAATGTATTTGGCACTTTAATTTACGGTACGGTTAAAGATTTATGAAGTAAAATGTTTTAGGCGTGACTGAAATTAGATTAACAGTGACAGAAATGAGAAAACAGTTTTTAGAGGTGTAATTTTTAGTGTCTTAAATCATACTTCTTATTATTTATTATGTCATCATTTGTCATTTCGGCCAATAGACGTCTACTGCTGGACATAGGCCTCTTCCAAATGAAAGTTCTCCACACAGATCAGTCCTATGCCAACCGCATCCAATGGACTCCCGCGACCTTCACTAGATCGTCGGTCTACCTGGTGGGAGGCCTGCCACGGCTGTGGCCTCCTGCACGTGGCCTCCACTCAAGGACCTTTCCACCCCAACGGCCGTCTGTTTTCCTCTCTATGTGCCCTGCCCATTGCCACTTGAGCTACGCAATTAAGTATTTGTTACATTGAAGAGAAGGTTAGTGCTTTAACCGACTAAAAGGAGGTTCTGTGTTTTAGTTGCAATAACCAGACAGAATTGCAATTACGAGACTCCACCTTATGCTAAAAGTCATAATTACAAATCTTATCACTATCTTTTAAAATAAAATCTATAAAATAAACGGAGAGCAAAACTTATCCCTAATTCACTATTTACTAAAAAAAAAAACTTAAATTAAGAACTTATCACTAAAAAGTATGAAACAAAAAATTTAAAAACATAAAAAACAAAAATTCTTACTTAAAACTATGTTTTTATGAAAAAAGGAACCGCCTTCAAAAAACCAACTGAAAAGAAAAATATATTTTTAATTATGTACACCTTTACTTAATCAATCAACAATAAATAATAATAAATTAATAATTAACAATTAAATATAAGTATTATATATATTGTATGTATTATACTAATGGTTCTTATATACTTCCACTTTTTGAAGTTGGTGCCAAACCAATTTTCATGACAAAGAAGAACGCTGGTAAACACACTTTGCATCATCATCATCAGTCTGCGCCCCAGATAATCTGGGAACAGGGAAGGGAGATGATGATGATGCAACGACATGTGCCCTCAAGCACCTCAAGTGTGTGTTTACCAGCATCCTTCTAGCTGAGTTTTAAGTTTGCTTCTCGTATTCTGGTGAAAACCTTCCTCAGGTTATTAACATGCTCTGTGAAATTTCGTCCCATGACGATGATGTCATTCAGATAGACCAGGCATGCATCTCCCAGTTATAATAAAACTCCAGACTCCTCTTTTCATGTCTTTTATTCCGCACTCACAGTTTCAGATTACAGAGATTCACAATTACAGATGGTCATCGGTATATCGGTTAACACTCAGAACTTTTACTTATCATAGGCCTACTAGTGAAACGTCCACAATGGACGGCTGCTTAAATCGAACTGCCCATTTGCCCGCTAATCGATTAGTCAACGTGTCGGTTTGGCGCCAATCGAAAATCGATCAGTTTCCGGTGGCAATAATTGTAATTTAGTTTTTTTAAAAACCATCAACAGTCAAATTAAATACTATTAAATAAATCAAATCTTACAATTATATTAATCGGCCATCCGACATCGTATCAAAGATATTGGAATATAAAAACAAGATTGTGCACTATGAAATGAGTGCAATGTTAATTTCGATTCTATGCAGTGGGAATAAAGATTACTTTGAAATGCCAAAGCGCTTTACGAAAAATCGAGCCGAGCGAGACGTCGCCTATTTAGGATGATCTCCTTGTCTTGTTGCCACCATAAAAAAAAACCTTTGTGGTAATACTTAAAAAAAGTTTATATTTCTTCTTCTGGGGAACTTTCAAAATATTTAATAATTAAAAGGAATGATACGTTGGAATTAATAATGTCCTTATATTTTTTTTAATTTTAAACCATGATAAACGACCGGTTTTATGTAAAAGTCGCTGATATGATAGTTTTAATTATAATCTATATGCAACACTTGGCGTCTTGACATCACCATTATGGCGGCAAATATGGCGGTGGCAAATTAATTTGAACGTTTGATTTATTGTGACGACAAGAATAACGTATAAAAATTGCGATTGTTTGATTCTAATGGTTCTTACTCGTTGTGTGATAGGATGCAAAAGTGAATCTTATAAAGGTAGCGATGTATCTTTTCATAGGTAAGTAAGTATTTAGTCAAAGTTTTATTTTTGCATTGAGTAGGGTGTCCATTTCGCTTGTCATCTAAAGACTGGAATGTAGGTAGGTACTTTCCAAATTAACCCAAACTTTAATTAATGACTGTTTCAGATTTCCAAAGGATAATGAAATGAAAAAAAGGTGGCTTAACGTCATACCGGGCAAAATAACGAAACACTCAGCTGTTTGCAGCTTGCACTTTAATAGGTGAAGACTTCGCGACCCATCCTGCCGCATCAAGGAAAATTTTGAAAGTAAAGGCTATACTTTCCATCTTTCCCGTTGTAAGTATTTCCGAATTAAGTTAACAGTGTTTAAAAGTGACTTTAAAAATGTTATTTGATAGAGGTGACTAAAAATAATGATGTCAATGTGAAATCGAGCGATCTCATTTAATTTTACTAAATCTTTAAGAAAGTTTAATATTCAACGTTAGGTTGTTCTTTTTGTTGTAAAATAATAAGGAATTTGAATCTGTAACTTGTGTTTTTTTTATACAAGAGCAATTTTGTATAAAAAAAACACAAGTTCCAAATAAATACTCAAACGATACTTCGAAACGTTCGTGCTAGCACATCTAGTTTGAATGGGCTTCACGAGTTTCCTAGAGAACGCGATGTCCGACTCCCACGTGGGTGGACTAAGTTTGACTAACAACAATAATTGTAATACGAAACGTACGAAAATCTCAATCGTGGGGTCACCTTATTAGAGTAGGACGCCTACCATAATAGAGACATCTCGCGAGGCTCGAATGCAAGTAATAAGTGCGCCATCTTGTTATTTTATTCCAATATCTTTGCATCGTATAGCTTCTGGCATACATACCCACTACCTATAACTTACATAAAAAACATTATGAATTGAAACTCAACAAAATAAAATAAATCCTATTTAAACTTAACAAATAAAATCACAGTTAATCCAAGTAAATAAAGCCATAGTTAAACAAACAAAACAAATAAATCATAATATTTAAACTAATTACATAAATCATGACATTCTGAATATTTTACTTCGTCCATTTTTTTTGTTGTACCTAATATTTATGGACATTATCAGACAAAAAAAGATAAAAACCATTTGCTCAAAATACCAGACATCCTTGTTATTCAAGAGTTATTTCGTTTCATTGCTGAGGTCAAGCTATACCTACTCATTATATAGTGAATGTAAAGTACATTATGTAAGTAACTTTTCAGCAGAAGTAAAATCATCTATTTTGTATTAACTAAGTATGAAATAAAGAAAAATTCGTTGATGCCATATTATAAAAGTTACAAATATAATATTATAATATTTATTTCCTTTCAAATAAAGATTATTAAGAGGTATGTTTATATTGGATTAAAATTCAGTCTATACAGAACATTTGAAAATGTCAAGTCTGAACGCTGATTCTAATCTGAATGCTTATTTCTACTGAGAAGAACCAGCAAGAAACTCAGTAGTAAATCTTTTTAAACTCTCAATGAGTCCTCTTTAGTTGCCTTAGTTAAAATCTCATATCAACTATATTCTTGTGTATATTCATTAATATTTGGTTTTCATATTTGTTTAGTAGGTATATGGAAAGTCCTACAGCGGTTTACAAGATTTATGTATATTGTCGTGTCGACAACTCATCTAAGATAATTTTAAAAAAGTTATCATAGTTATCCACAGTTATTGAAATATGGAGGTATTAACCTTTTTTTTAATGATTCATTCATTTCACCTAGAGATCCCGTATAGTTAGATACGTTTCTACAATACCTATTCTATGTTTTAATTTTTTGATCACATTACCTATCGTGCAACGCTGATCAGTACCTGAATGAAATGAAAAGTAATTTTATTAAGGCGTCTCAACTAGTAAACATACTCGTCCCTTGTTAATTTTTTTGTCATATCTATTATTTACGTCAAAATAACTTTAAATATAATTTTTTTAACATCCATCTGAAAGAGATATTGTGCCCAGATAACTTAAACACTACATTGAATATTAATCCTTCCATATCCAATAGTTTAATACATTTTTCTTATTAGGTACTTTAATCATGTTTTAGGTACCTGATCAGAGTTTACATAAGTACATACCGTGTACTGTAAGACTTTCAGTGAGGAACAAGGGAACGCGTCACCTATCAACAGCTCCTGAGGTCAATCCGATATAATATCAACTATATCCTTACCTATAAACATGTTGCCAAATGAACTTCGTCCAAAGAAAAGGAACATTAAGTATTCGGTGTCAGACAAACATATCTTACTTCGTCCTTAGAACTCAAGTCATAATATAATAACCTAGTAAGATCAACTTACTTTCCGTTTAGTCATTTATTCTTTGAGTACTAGTACCAGTGAATAATAACTACGAAAAGGTATAACCATGAAATCGGCGTAATTTGCGCGTACGTACGAGCTACTTAATGTAACCACACAATGTTTGGTTTACTTTCCCGGAGTATATACATATCCTTAGATCCCCTGGATGTGTACAGGTGTACTGTACTGTCTCTTGCTATTGTTTCACTCATGCATTCCATTTCCGCAACCTTTATAAACAAAAAGCTACTATTGTTCTTGATATCAACCTTATAAGGTTGATATCAAGTAAGTAAATATTATGGAATGATAACCTTAAAGTATACTTTCCATAATTTTTACTTACTCCACAAAGTTCACCACAATTCCTATAACATCAAACTTTAATCCTTCATCAGTTCAGTCATTTATATAGTAGGTAAATATCTATCCGAATTAAAAATATATACTTTACTCCGTGTAAACCCATATGGGACACCTTATCAGTCGTATTACGATTAAATTTGTAATCTACCCTTGCTTTTGAATACCGATCTTTACCGAAAAGAACTACCTATTAAAAAAAATTAAAAAGAAAAACTCTTCTCGAGAACTCTTTAAAAACATCGAATTTAATTCACAATGTCAGAAACTATAAATCCTCTATAAAATCGTTTCGAAATAAGACAATTCATTCAATAAAATTGTTTTCTTATAGGAGTCTTTATTAGTATATCTAAACGCTGCTTGACCTTTTCAAGGATAAAATATGTATTTTACCTCTGAAAATTCAGTAAGTAATGAAATTTCAATTAAACAGATGATCTTTACCTGAAACAAGTTCCTTAAGTACTCAAGTTCCCAAGGTACTTACCTTTTTACGCACTAATGGTCATACATTAGTAGGTTACTTAGACGACATCTGGATAACAGGAAATAGCTTCTCATCATGTCTAAATTAAGTAAAGACAGTTGCGAATATTTTAGAAAGTCTAGGTTTTGTATTTTTATATGGAAAAAAGTAATTTTACCCCTACACAAAATTGTAAGTTCTTGAGCCTTCAACTAAAGTCTCGGAACATGACCTTAGAATTACCTACTGAAAAGCGTATAAAAATTTATGAACTCATTAAATATATTTCATCAAAATCTACTATAAAAATTAGGAGAGTTTGCTCAGCTGTATCTTACGGCTGGCTGTATACGAAACAATTCGAGAGAGAAAATATATCCTATCTGTTAACTTAAAATTGAGGTCTGGTGATATCCCAGCTTCATTTTTTTTTTTTTTTTATGTGATAGGTAGCAGACGAGCAGGCGGATCACCTGATGGTAAGCAATGTCGCCGCTCATGGACACCTGCAACACCAGTAGAGTTACAAGTGCGCTGCCAACCTTTTATCCCCTTCCTCCCCGGGTGGGCCTCCGGTACCCTCACTCACTCGGCGAAACACAGCACAGGGGCTGCTTCACGCCGGTTTTCTGTGAGGCAGTGGTATCACTCCGGTCGAGCCGGCCCATTCATGCCGAAGCGTGGCTCTCCCACAATTCATGGCATGTCTGACATCTCCGTCCCTAATACCATCACAGAAAGCTTGCGGGATCATTTATTCGACTATCGTCGGGCATGACACGTACCTACGCACGTCGGACTAGCCTCTCGATTTCCGTCGCCCATTGCTGTAGACTCTCACCAGGTTTCTGTTGTAGGTGTTTGTCGCTGTACCTGCCCTCTAGTGCACTTTGGAGAGCACCTAAAGTTCTGTTATCTGAAGGCAGGTTCTCTTATGTTAGCAGGGCATCCCCAAGAAGAGCCAGAGTCAGAGTCAGCCACCCCCTTACTTTAGCTACTGTCTCGAACTGGTACCAAAATGCTGCCCAAGACGTCGTTCCATCGAAGTGGGGTATTTAAATTTTTGGGAAATCTGACACTACTGAAGCACCCCAGGTCTTCACTCTTGCCATCTTGATATGCAGCTGTTGCATCTCCGTATCCATCTGGCACAGTCGATCCTCGTGTTGGGTGAATCGATCTTCATGTTGGTTGAGTCGATCTACATGTTGGGTAAGTCGATCTTCGTGTTGGGTCTTGATGTTTAGCACGTCATCCTTGAGAGCATCGATCTGCTTTTCTAATACCTCGTGCTTCTTCTCAATAACGCCCAAAAAGCTCTTGCCTAGCTCTTCCTGACGGTGCACCTGGTCCACCTTGAGCTCAGCTAGCAGTCTGGCTTGCTCTTCCTGGCGAAGGTCTTGCTTTTCCTGGCGGCGGACTTCTTCTTCCTTAAGCTCAGCCAGCTAGCAGTCTAGGTTGCTCTTGCGGATGGCGGGCTTGCTCTTCCTGATAGCGGGTTTGCTCTTCCTTGCAAAGGTCTTGCTTTTTTTGACGAAGGGCTTGCTATTTCTTGATTTCCACCAGCATGTTACTTTGCTTCGACTGGCGGCGGGCTTGCTCCTCCAGTATTTTAAATATTTTGACAATCTCCGCAGGCCCCACCGGTGGTAGTACTGATCCCTCCGTCAAAGACCCTTCACCCTCTTGCAGGGCCGCAGCTTGACTCCATTCCTTCCTTCTTCCATTATTTATAGTCTAGTATTTAGTTAGGAAAGTATGCGTACTAGCTCAAAAGCAGGGCTTTTTCACAGGTAGCGCGAAAAAGGTGTCTGAAAGAATAATTGGCCTATTGGATTGGTCTGGCTGCTTACAAAGAGTCTGAAAATAGTACCACGTAGTTAAAAATGACGTAGTTTACATAATTTTTAAACAATATTTATAACGTCTGGCTTAGGTAATTTGCTAAATTGCTAACTACGTCATTTTAGCAAGCCTTAATTTGACATCTTACTCTTTTGTGACTATTATTGGTATGGTATTTAATCAATGTTTTTTCTTACAGTACATGTTCATTGCGTTAGTAACTACATTCTGTAGTGTTTTTATTCTCGTGAATTCGATAGTTTTAAAGCATATGACTACAACAATGACGAGGCGAACCGTATACTATTTATTCGCTAGCCGGATTACACGAAACTCAATTTTTATGGCCATAGAAATGATGGTAAGTAAATGATTTTTCACTATTTATACAACTCGTGAACTATGTTTATGATTGCATAGAGGTATTATAGTATAATACCTCTATGCAATAAGGTATTATAGGTATTATAGGACAAGGAATCGTGAAAAAAAGAAATTTATTTTAAGCGTGGACACGTTTCATTTAAGTATCATAATAATATGTGAATTATACTTTGAAAATATATTTAATATACCTACAGAATTGACCCTCTACAGAATTATTATTAGTAAAGATGACGATTTGTAAGTGCTCTATAACGCAGAAAATTTTACATGATCGGTGACTGTTTTGTACTTTTATACCAGTACGGATTCAAGCGAAGACTTTACATACTTACCTACAACTAATATATTTTTAAATCTATAAATACCTAACTAAATTCTTTCATATAACTACTTTTTAGGGTTCCGTAGTCTACTAGGAACCCTTATAGTTTCGTCATGTTTGTCCCTCCTGTCTGTCTGTCCTGGCTCGTTTTCCGCTGTTTCTGCACCGATTGCCACGAAAATTGGTGAAGAGATGTATGCTGATAATTAAAAAATTGGTTTTTTAAATTATCGAAAAATAATAATTTTCAAAAATAAGCGTTTTTGAGCTTGCCCAAAATATGTGCTCTTAAAGTTGTGATATCTCAGGTAATTCAAATGAGAATCAAGTGATTATTTTAACGATGTTTCTTAAATTGGGGCGTCTTTTGATTAAACACATAAAAAACATTTGTCAAATACTCGATTCTGAAAAAATGTGCTGTACTACCTCCAAGTAAGTACTTTCAACAAAAACTATAGCGGACTCTGTACCATACATAGTTTTTTTTAATACAACTGGACCACCTTATGACGTGCAGTTGCTGTAACTTAATGGTAATGTATGGAAATAACTACCTACAAAGTATGAAAATAAGGTCGCCCCATCTTATGGCTACGAAACCCTTTCAGTGCGTGTCCGACACGCTCTTGGCCGGTTTTTTCACCTAATATGACTGGGCTACATCGGCTATGCACACCTTTGAATTCACTTTTAGATAGATAAAATTTTAACAGTGCTCTTTATTTTTTCCTTTCAGTTCAAATGCTGTGGTTATAGTGGTCCAGATGATTATTATATGCATGGTGGAATATCAGTAACTTGTTGTTCTACTATTTCATTTGACCATATAGATCCAAAGCAACCAAACTTTAATTGGAATAAAGTTGAATTGTGCCCTATGGAGAAAGCAAACAAAACTCCTTGTACCCCGGAGATCTTGGACTTAGTGCTGTCGGGACTGCGGGGGTTTCTAATTTTATGATGGCATTTGCAACTTTGCAGGTAAAAATTGTTATTTATTTGTAGGACGCACTTTTCTTAAAAATCTTAGCGTATGCGCAGGGGTGGGAACCTTAGAGTACCTATTAACCATTCATTGCCCGCCCATCGGCGGGAAATTTATTTAAACTCTCACGCCGAGACCGCTCACAGGGCGGTTTTAGCTTCGAACCGAAATATCTTTTAGAAATTAATAAAACCATGAGCAATGGTTTGTTTAATTATGTTCTATTGGCAACTCGAAATAATGGCCTGCTGATATTTGAAGTTTTGAAAATAAGTAATCAATTCTAATATGTTACGCCAAGCCCGCCAATGGGCGGGCAAGATTTGTATTCAGAAGTCGCAAATACTTTTTAGTCGTGCCATTCTATCATTCCCGATTTGATAAATGTTAGACTGAAAGCACTAGTGAGGGACAACGGTAAAATTGCCGAATCATATAAGTAACAGTTATTATCACTAAGGGCAGTTTCCCATATTATTATTATTTTAATTAAATGGGTTTGCACTTGACCCCATCTCACCTGATGGAGAGTGACAATGAGATCTAAGATGCAGCGTGCTTTCCCAGAAGAAGCCTATTCACTCCCGACTTAATAGCTCTCTGGGAATACAGAAGCCGGCAAGTAGTTCCATTCCTTATAGCAGTTCGTATTAAGAAAGAAGAAGCGAAACGCGATAAATTTTTTCAAAATAAAATATTAATCTTCAAGTGACAAATAACTTATATACTAGTTATTAAAAAAAAATGCAGTGAGTATTACCGGTTACGTCACTATTAAAACGTGTCGAACGGCGTTGCTTTGTAAAAGCGTAATCCAAAGTGAAAATTTTACGTTTTCTTTTTATTCTTAAATTATTTAAAGTAAAAAAGACAAATAATTGGATAATTAGGTGCCTTTGACATTATGAAATGATATTTTTTTTAAAAGTGGTTCTTTATGATTCGCTAAATGTGCTCCTCATAACAAGGATAAATGCAAAATAAAAAATCGGGCATATATAGAACATAGATAGAACGGCCCGACTATTTATAGGTGTAAACATTTTTCATCATACATAAACACTTTCAGAGTAGGCATGTATTATGTCATAAAAATAACAGAACATGCCGCCACGTGAGTGCCATAAATATCACAGAAAACTGCACAAACACGCATATACACCGTTCAGTACACTTAAACTGTACATACCTATCAAACGATTCTTGTCCCAATCTTTAGCTTCGTGCCTAAAACGCCCATGAGCGGGCAAGAAAACTTAACCAAGATGCCGGGAAATATTTTGATGAATGTAATTCTGTATACAGGGTTATTTTTTAAACACCGGCATCCTTCAAACCACTTTGTCTACTGACCATTCTGAACAACATTTGTTCTATGACTTTTGTAAATTTGCGAAAAAAAAGTAACGAACCGCTACGTTTGTACGAAACTCTCGGTGCGCGAAGAGAAACGTCACGCGACGGATGCAAAATGGCGTTGTAGCGACATCCAAGTAGTTTTATAAAACGTGGTTGACCACTTTGCCGGAGGGGGTCGCCTGTGTATGGCATCTCCAGTGGCTATATACTCAAAGACTTAAACGAAACATTTGATATAGCTAGCTACCAAACAACATTACTCAAAACTGGAATTCAAGACCAATAAATCTACGACAGATACGTCCCTGTCAAATCTGTTAAAGTCACTTATGTCATTTTCAAGTAACGTTTTTAGGTTTCTTTTTTTTTTGTGATAGGTAGCAGACGAGCAGGCAGATCACCTGATGGTAAGTAATTGCCGCCGCTCATGGACACTTGCAACACCAGTGGAATTACAAGTGCGCAACCTTTTATTCCCTTCCCCCCAGGTGGGCCTCCGGTACCCTCACTCACTCGGCGAAACACAGCACAGGGGCTGCTTCACGCCGGTTTTCTGTGAGGCAGTGGTATCACTCCGGTCGAGCCGGCCCATTCATACCGAAGCGTGGCTCTCCCACAGTTTCACGAGAGACTCGTGGACAATAAACCCAACTCCACCTTTCTTTGGACAGATCTTCGCCCTCCCGGAAATACAGCAGGTTCCCTTATCTAAGGATCACCGTGTCTTCGCCCTGACGTCGGACACAATACTCTAGCGAATCCTGCTTAATTCTTACTCCAGTTCCAGCAGCTTCTGTTCGGCGCGCAGTGTACGTGTGTTGTAGGTTACCAGGGCCAAAGTTGTTCGACGGTTGGTTTTCGCCACCCAGGGATTCTTAGTACCCCTGGTCCCGGCGCCTAGCCCGCTTCCGTCATCGCTGGCTCGGCTTCCGGCACCGCCGGGCACTTGGGGCCTTGTGTTAGTCCTACTAAACAAGGGGGGGGGGGGAGGGTATTTAGTAGAGATGCGCCGAATATTCGGTTGGTATTCGGTATTCGGCATATTCGGCACTTTTTTCACTATTCGTATTCGGCCGAATTATTCGGTTTTAGTGCTGGTATTCGGTTAGAGTATTCGGTTAGAGTATTTCTATGTTCCTGGCTATATAACATGGAATTTAAAAGGACAAGTTTCTTTATGTAAGATTTATGTTTTTGTAAATGAAATAAAACTGGCGAGGAATATGTTAAAAAGCTAATAAATGAAATCAATTAAACTTGAAATTAACGTGTATTTTAACATCTAGAGTCCACATATTTATTTCCTGCTCTTTTAGTATATACTAACTAGCTACATAGCTAACATTAACTTTAAAAAATTACCTAATTCATTTATTTTTAAGCCAGATCAATCAATATTAATTTTACTATTTATTTTTATACTTAAAAATATCTGGCCTTTTTTATATTTAAATAAATAATAATTATAAAGCTTTGTTTTCGAACTCAGATCAAAATTATAATTTATTTATTATTTAATTTTTTAATAAAAACACATTTTTAAAAAAAATATGAATCAACAATAAATAATTTTATTATAATAAGTTATTTAATGATAAAACATGTTACTTTTTGTATGTTACTTTTTTATATTCTTTGCAATTTATTCTTAAGTCGGTGCTCTTAAAAAATCATCCAAGAGCCCAGGTGATACTCGACCTTTCACATACCACCACCCACCCACTGCATACCAGAACAGCCACCCGGTATGTAGAGGGTTGTGGGTTTGAGTCCCACTTGAACCCTGCGATGATTTTATTAAGTGCATTATTTACTTAAAAGATACTATAACAGAGATACTTTAAGAAAATTTCTGACACGGAAGGAATAAACACTTTAGTTATATCTCAGTACGAATTGACTAAAGTGCTTTTTGGTCACCGTATCTAGTATAGAAGAGAGATCGGAAACAAAATAGAAAATGGTAAACCGAATAATTCGGCCGAATATCCGGTTCGGTAAAGATTGAACCGAATATTATTCGGTATTCGGTTATTCGGTGAAACCACTATTCGGCGCATCACTAGTATTTAGGCCTACACCCACTACGCACGCTTGGTGGAGCCTCTTCCGTTGTAGGTACAGCAAGGTGCGCCACGTGCAGGTGAGGTTGACTTTGGATCCGTTAGATTTTGAGCCCCCCTTACACCCCCAATATTTTTCAGAAAGTTTATTTGTTTGTTTAGTTATTTTTGTTTTGTTGTTGAAGAAATTTGACAGATTGTAGTAACTTGATGTGCTGGCCACCGTACTTGTCGCGTGTTAAAAATATTATATTGCATCATTCTCAGAAAATTCCTCCTTTTTCAAGATGGTTAAAAAAATAATATTATTTTCTGTTTTTGCAGATCCTGGGAACAATTTGTGCAGCTTATCTTGCTTACATATTCAGACCTAAAGAGGCCCTATTGATAAAAATGTATAACTATTGCTTAAAAGGAACGCAGCACTACCTAAGCAGTCTGTTCGAGACCCGATGAGTGCGCGCGCGTGCGTTACATCTCCCCGCCTGCAGCGCGCTGTGTTTCTTAAGGGGCTATACGAATGAAACTAGCGCCGCCAATCTATTTACACTGATTGTGGCGTAAATACGATATTTTTTAAGAAAGCAAAACATAACAGACTTAGATAAAAGTAAATTGAATTTTTCAATATGCAATACAATATATAAAACACGCGACAAGTAACAATAATGTCAATTATTGCTAAAAGTGGCCGTTTTTAGCAATAATTAACTTTATTGTTACTTGTCGCGTGTTGGAAATATTGTATTGCACCTTGAAAAATCCAATTTACTTAGATCTAAGTCTGTAATGTTCTATTTTCTTCAAAAATAGCATATTTTCGCCACAATCAATGTAAATAGGTTGGCGGCGCTAGTTTCATTCGTGTAGCCCCTTAACGTGGAGTATTTAGACCTCGCGCTCGCTGCGATCCGAATGATTGAGGGACCACAACAACATTTATAAACCATTTTAACTATAATAAATAAATATCACCAAAAGTCATAGTCGTTATTGTACTTAGCTCTTGAATATTACGCGTCATATCAAGCCCGAGTAAATAGGTTCCAAGCCCAGGGAAACTACCCTAAAGCGGCACGGGTAGGGCACACTACCGAAACTACTTTTCACATTTTTGAAGCCACAGCCTCTCTTCACAAAGTATATATTAATATATGAGAAATAATAAACATGGCCACAAAATTTTTATTTGGCCACGCGCCCAAACTTCTAATTTAATAACTAAGCATCGGGAAAATTACTTAGCCTTTAATTAACTGATTCATCTTCTTTACAACGGCCACTAAAAATGTTAAAGAAAGCATCAAGTGAATATCCACAATTAATTTAACTTGTCCTTCTGATTTATATACTGCAAACTAATTTCCTAACTCAGCCACGGAATTTGTAACTCATCACCATATTAAGTTTACAGCTTCAATACAATGTCCACAAAAATAATACATTCCAGCTTCAATACTCAACATAAAAATATTATAAACTTAACATCTAAAATAATACTTCATATTCTTTTATTGAGAAAATAGCCACTGTACCTACGATTTGGCGCCAGTGCGTGACATGACAGCAACCGGCAAGCATCTGACCGGCCTAGCAATCAGACTGAAATTCGTAATGGCGCCATTGGAGGTAAAAGCACAGTGCTTGGACTGAAAAGAAAGCGTGGAAGGCCAACTTAAGCGCGAGCGCCATTAATTAGCCAGTAATACATATTTTCTTTTTCTTATAATTTCTGAATTACATACGTGCTAATTTAAATTTAATACTTACTAAAAACGATACCAATAAAATTGATTTATTTTAATTGTGAGGATTATGAGATATATTTCAAAAATCCAGCTATGAAACATAAAGGAATCCATTAACAATTTTCTGAAATGCGTAATAATATTTTTTACACGCGCCAAACATCAATAATTTTGCAATAAAATCATTGTGATTTGTGGAAAGAAATTATTACGTAAGTAAAAAAAATAGTTCCATTTGTTTTCATAGCGTGATTGTTTTTTTAAATGTTTCTCATAATCCTCACAATTAATATTAATAAATTGGCGGCTAGTATCGTCGCGTTGTTGCCTTAAATAATTCATGTGTAATAATAATAGTGGCTTTAATATAATATTCGATGACAATTTTAGGTAAATTTAACGAACGAATAAATGTAGGATGAGTTACATTTTATTCATACTAAATTATGAAATTAGAAGCTAATATCATTATTATTTTGGTGTCATATATTAATAATTTAGAAGGTTGCTATTTGAATGCATACCACAAATTTAGATGCTAAAAAAATAACTGCCATGCTGAGTTATATTTACAGTGGCTTACATAAAAGATATCTAGTGGCTGAAATACTATTATTCAGACGCGCATTGGTTGTGGCTGACTTAGTAATTTAGAAGCTAACATATATTTTCTGAGGCGAAAAATGCTATTAAAAAGAAGCTCGTTTAAATAGTACCCTTAATATATCGTCTGTGTGCTCTCGGTCTCTTGGTAAACATGGTAATATACATTTCTATATTAATAATTTCCAACATCAGTTGGTAAATGTACGGATATCTGAAAATATGACGATTTTTTTAGAGCTTTTACCATTCGAGTTCAGTATATGGTAGGTTTTACCACTGTCAGCTGGTAGATAATGGTTAAATGTTGAAATTCTCTTATTTTCAGAATTACTTACATTTACCAACTCATGTTGGTAAATCTTAAGATTTACACAAAATCTTGGGATTTACAGTAGTTCGAGATTTTACAGTAACATATACATTTTGATCAATGCTGATTTTTTTTTAAATATACGAGTAGAACCATCCATATGCTCGTCATTATAATAATAATATTGTATTATTTATAGGATTCTCGTTGAACATTAAACCTCTTATTCAACATGTTCTAAACTGTGATATTCAGTGATACGAGTATTTATTCCATCAAAAACATAAAATGGTAGCCAAGGTCTGTGGCGAGTTTTGTTTGTCGCGTTCACCGTCAAAAGAAATGATATCTAAATAGGTGCCAAGTTCAATGGAGACCTACTTGGCTAATTCTCATTCACGAATTATATTACCTACAGTCTAATATACGTATACGTATGTATATGTCTAATATACGTTGGATGTAATTTTTGTGGTTTATAGTAATTCGCAAATGAAAATCACCTAGGTTTCCATTGAACTTGGCACCTATACTCTGATTTATAATAATGTAAAATGTAATATAAACTGACAGGTACAATCGACCTTTATTTTTTTTAATGTTGCCTCCTAAGTGCACTAGTGCTGTTATAATTGAATGGTGAGCAAACAATTGAATTTATTATTGAACATTTTAGATGTTAAGATTTTACTCATAACCTTAAATTAATTTCATTGATTTGTACGATAGTTAATAAGAAAAACATTACATAAAGTACAGCGATATTTTATAAGTAATGCATAGAGCTGGTTTGAATGAACATGAAGACAACAATAAAGAGTAAAAATCGATAAATTGTTTTTTATTTAAATGAATTAATCTGACAACTCATAGCTGTTATGTTCGACATAAATACTCTGACAATTAAGTCATGAAAATAATCCTTTGATTATTTATTCGTCGTATTATATATATAATATGTCATATTATGTATATTCGTCGTAAGGTGTGGTCCGGCTGGAAGGTATACTCTGCAGCAATTGTGTGTTCCTCTGTGGCCGGACCACATTTTAGTACTCAGATTCTATAGTTCGAAAAAATACCTACCTAAAGTCTACTTTCACCGGAATATATATATGTAATTAGTACCTCAAGAGATATCTTTTTATTTAAAAAAATATGTGGTCCGGCCGCTGAGCAGTGCTCTCTAGCCGCGCCACCTCAAATTAAAGAGAGTATAGTGAACTATTAATAAATCAATATCCCGAAAAAAGCTACCTAAATAGTACCTTGCATATAACAAATATGTTTCAATAAACCCCTTTAGTAAAGGAGTTATTCGTCGTAAGGTGTGGTCCGGCTGGAAGGTATACTCTGCAGCAATTGTGTGTTCCTCTGTGGCCGGACCACATTTTAGTACTCAGATTCTATAGTTCGAAAAAATACCTACCTAAAGTCTACTTTCACCGGAATATATATATGTAATTAATACCTCAAGAGATATCTTTTATTTAAAAAAATATGTGGTCCGGCCGCTGAGCAGTGCTCTCTAGCCGCGCCACCTCAAATTAAAGAGAGTATAGTGAACTATTAATAAATCAATATCCCGAAAAAAGCTACCTAAATAGTACCTTGCATATAACAATATGTTCCAATAAACCCCTTTAGTAAAGGAGTTATTCGTCGTAAGGTGTGGTCCGGCTGGAAGGTATACTCTGCAGCAATTCAGTATTGACATGATTATTATTAATTACCCATAAACTAATTTATATAAAAGTACCTTGTGTCTACTTTTCATTTATACAATTTTTTTTCTCAACAAACTATGAATTTTGATTAATTAATCTTTAAAGTATGTGGCGCGGCTAGGGAGGATTACTTTTAGCAAACAAAATAAAATATGCGGTATTTTTTTTTACAACGAAAACGGCATAATAAGTACTGTATAAAAGAGATGGATTTCATATGTAAACTTTTTTTTTTACAAAAATGATTTTGAAAAAGCGTTTTTTTTTTTGTTTTTGTTTAGGGTAATCGATACAGTGATAGCCCCCTTAAGGAAATCATACTAGTTTTATTTCAATATAATTCTATATTTAACAATAAGTTTTCAATTTCACCAAATTTCTTATTTAGAATTCTGGAAAAGAGTACCCTAGTGTTGTTTAACGGATCAATTTTAAAGTTACTCCTTTGAAAATCGGCAAATCACTGTACTCTGGGCAATCACTGTCTCGGTTACCCTACCTATCTACTTAAGATTAGGTAGTTAATTTGACACATTAATAAAATAATTGAGGTTTAAAATAAAAAAAAATAAGTATACGAAACCAAATTTAATTTTCATAATCAAATAATAACAATTGTTACTACAATTTCAAATGACGAAAAAGTGTATTATAAATAATAACAAACTACTTAAGTAAATAAATGAAAATAATGTAAGCTTAAACCTTTTAAACAAGAAATAACAGTAAAATAGAGTGTACCAAAACAAGTAATTTTATGGCGGGAAAATGAGAATGAGCCTATGAGGTATTTGCAATTGAATACAGTCACCTATGGTACCTCATCGGCCCCATTTCTAAGCACAAGATGTTTGAATCAATTAGCATTAGAATGTCAAGACCCAGTCATTAAGCAAGTAATGTTACATGATTTTTATGTCGATGATTTGAATACTGGGCACTCAGATGAAACTAACTTAAAATACATATATGAACAAGTCACAGAAAATTAAAATCAGCAGGTTTTAATTTACGCAAAATCAAAAGTAATTCCACAGAATTGTTAAAATTTGTTTCGAACAACTGTCATGATAAACAAGACAATTTAAAGTTATCAACAGCAACAAACATATTGGGCATAGAATGGGATCCTAATATCGATTGTCAACTTTTTCTTTGAAATGTTTATTTTTGATTTATGACCTTTTTTAATGACATTTTTAAGTTGTAAAATAACTTCAAAACTCCTTTATTTGACAACGCGGTTTTGGTACACTCTATTTTACTGTTATTTCTTGTTATAAGGTTTAAGTTTACATTATTTTCATTTATTTACTTAAGTAGTTTGTTATTATTTATAATACACTTTTCGTCATTTGAAATTGTAGTAACAATTGTTATTATTTGATTATGAAAATTAAATTTGGTTTCGTATACTTATTTTTTTTTATTTTAAACCTCAATTATTTTATTAATGTGTCAAATTAACTACCTAATCTTAAGTAGATAGGTAGGGTAACCGAGACAGTGATTGCCCAGAGTACAGTGATTTGCCGATTTTCAAAGGAGTAACTTTAAAATTGATCCGTTAAACACACTAGGGTACTCTTTCCAGAATTCTAAATAAGAAATTTGGTGAAATTGAAAACTTATTGTTAAAATATAGAATTATATTGAAATAAACTAGTATGATTTCCTTAAGGGGGCTATCACTGTATCGATTACCCTAAACAAAAAAAAAAAAAAAACGCTTTTTCAAAATCATTTTTGTAAAAAAAATAGTTTACATATGAAATCCATCTCTTTTTATACAGTACTTATTATGCCGTTTTCGTTGTAAAAAAAATACCGCATATTTTATTTATGAACGTCAAGATGGCGGGATCACTGCCTGTTTTTTCACATTTCAATGTGATTAAGATTAGTACGATATTTCTACTATTTCATACCTCCGTAGAAAAATTCTACACTCATACAAATTCAAGTTATTCCATAGAAAAAACTGGCCCCGCCACTTTGATATCAAAATGGCGGGACCGCAATTTAGTTAATAGAAATCCATGGCGTAATCATAATTTCAGCATACCAAATTTTAATACGATTTAGTACGGCTTTTTGTGCATCACTTTCACCTCTCTCGAAAACCCAATTTGTAACGAAAATAGCATTTGTCATTTTTAAATCTCAAAAGCGCCTGAAAAAAGTATACAAGTATGATTGCTCTTACAATATATTTAGGAGCCTAGTTTGTATTTTGTACAGTTTACTTTGGAAGGGTAATTCTCAAATGCTTATGACTTTTAGTTTGTTTGCGGTCCTAATTTGTTAAACCCTTTAATCATCACCCTAGAACTATAAAAAAAAAATACTACCTACGTAACTTATTTATCCAACTGTGGCGGTTAAAGGGCTAGCAAAGCCATCCAGAGCTGCCCCAAATAGATATTTATTAATTGTGATGAACTTAGAACGTTTAAATACATGCGCTTCCTAAAAGAAGAGTCTTATTTATTTTATTCGTAAGAGTACAAACTTAACAAAATTTTTTTTTCCAAATACCTACCATCCAAATAATAATAGTGTAGTGTACACCTGCAACTTATATAATGTCTGTTTTATTTTAGATTTACCCACTGCTGTTATATTAAAATGTAAATGTGTAGGGTAATACGAACTTAAATTGATTATTATATGAATTGTTTACCTAGCAATACTTGAAAGTAGTAAAGTAATTATATTAAAACTGGTTTAAGTTCAGGAAATAGTTCTCATAATTAATTACACCCCTAAAAATAATTATTGTTTCAAATTTATGCACCCCAACATTTTAAAACGCCTAATATATCGAAAGAGCAATAATACTTGGATACTTTTTCTCCAGGCGTTTTTTGCGATGTAAAATAATAATCACTTTTTTCTTTTGAAATTATTTGTTTTAAACGGAGAAAATCGATTTATATTGTAGTCGTATTAAATCGTATTAAAATATGGTATGCATGGTGTAAGCTTATGCCAGGTGTTTTCGTTAATTAAACAGTGGTCCCGCCATTTTGATATCAAAGTGGCGGGGCCAGTTTTTCTATGGAATAACTTGAATTTGTATGAGTGTAGAATTTTTCTACGGAGGTATGAAATAGTAGAAAGATCGTACTAAATCTTAATCATATTGAAATTTGAAAAACATGCCGTGATCCCGCCATCTTGACGTTCATTTTTATTTGGTTTGCTAAAAGTAATCCTCCCTAGCCGCGCCCACATACTTTAAAGATTAATTAATCAAATTCATAGTTTGTTGAGAAAAAAATTGTATAAATGAAAAGTAGACAAAAGGTACTTTTATATAAATTAGTTTATGGGTAATTAATAATAATCATGTCAATACTGAATTGCTGCAGAGTATACCTTCCAGCCGGACCACACCTTACGACTAATAACTCCTTTACTAAAGGGGTTTATTGAAACATATTTGTTATATGCAAGGTACTATTTAGGTAGCTTTTTTCGGGATATTGATTTATTAATAGTTCACTATACTCTCTTTAATTTGAGGTGGCGCGGCTAGAGAGCACTGCTCAGCGGCCGGACCACATATTTTTTTAAATAAAAAGATATCTCTTGAGGTACTAATTACATATATATATTCCGGTGAAAGTAGACTTTAGGTAGGTATTTTTTCGAAGTATAGAAGCAGTACTGAAATAGCATGAAACTGATGCCGTACAAAATTAAATGATCAAATTCACCCTGGAAATTGTCGGAAAATCAAAAAAAAAATCCGACTTTTTGGCGCACAATTTTTGTACGGTACTACGCGTTGTCTTATTATTTTTCATGGATCTATCGATAGTAAGAATGCCGTACAAAAATATATGACCAAAATAACCCACTCTACCTGTACTTTGAATTTCCACCTGCACTCAGTTGGACAGCTTACAAGTGACGGCATAATGCTGAATCTTATTATTTTTGCTCTTATATCGTTCTACATAGGTCATCTGGTGGTTCATCTGGTTTTAACACGGGCCAGTAGTCTAACAAAAGAGCGACTCCATAGTTATCATTTATTTAAGTATGCTAAGCACAATTTTTAAGTTCCGTTTACAAGGCGCAGATGCGAAGTCCATTGTAGGTGGAATGTCATTGGGTATTACAAAAAAACAATAAACGACATCAACAACAATCAACTCAAGAAAAACGCGTAACGTCTTAATAGTCCGCGGCATCTAAGCGATGACCGTTAGTTTGCGCACTTGTAAAAGATGACTTTCTACTAAATTAGTTCTGCGGTTTCAAAGTCATTGCTATTGTATCATGCCGCAAACTATAGTCGTAGGCTTTTTTTTTTCTCTTCACTCTCCTCGTACTGATTGAAGTGACAAACAAAATGGCAGATGATGATTTACAAACACGATTTTTTTAAATCGGCAAACATAAAATTTTATATCTTGGAAACATGCTGAATACTTGAGGCACGTCACTATGTTTAAAAATAAAACACAAACCGTAGTACGTAAACCGTAATCCCGCAAAAAAATATATTTTTATTTAGATGTTTAGATTAATCTGAGAACTACTGTCAAAGAAAATTATGTTAATTTTGCTTGTGAATTAATTCTAGGGTTTTTGTATAATTGTATATTTTTCAAATGACGATTTATCTACCAAGTACAAAAGAGATATTTGATTCGATTTACAGATCTCGCGGTACGTATACGTAACGTGCAATGTTACGTTTGTTCAACGAAATGTCCAAAGGGACATCATAATTGAAACAGACTATAGGAAGAATACTACGTAAAAACATATGACACCTATTACAGGGAATATAAAATAATCACAACCTCTGGCGCCCGCAATTAAGGCTATTATTATAGAATGAACCATCATATATACGTGAGACCCGAATATATTACAGATGTAAGTATCCAATGAAATCGGATTTTCTGAAAAAAAAAACACTAATTAATTGTAGTCCTATTTACCTTCCGTGCGTGTGCATCAATTATCTACTCACTAATTTTAACCCGAGTTAGTTAAGATGGATAGTCACTGTAAAAGCTCGAAGCTGACAGTGGTGGAAAACCTAGCATATTATACTAAACTCGAATGGTAAAAGCTCTTTCGAGCTCGTCATATTTTGAGAATTCCTTCATTTACCAACTTATGTTGGTAAATCTTAAGACTTTTTAAGATTTATCGTAGTTCAAGTTTTTACAGTAATAGATATTATACTCTGTAGACTGTGTCCCAAAATTTTGGAACATGAACCTCAAGGCAAATTTGTAGGCACATGCGCCTGCATGTGCCTACAAATTTGCCTTGAGGTTCCATTATGCTATAAAATAAATAATAGGACGCGTAATACATATCTGCCCGGTCTGCGGAAGATTGGGTTCGAGCCCACCTGAACCCTCCGAGGAATTTTTTAAGTGCAATATTAATTGACAATGTCAATAAAAACGTTTGTCAAGAAAAATATTGAGAATATTGTCATGTATTTTTAAATCGAAAAATGTTATTAATTTCAGAGTTGTGGACAGCTTTTTATCACGGAGACTAATTACACAATTGGCCCTAATTTTGGTCTCGGATTATGCCGGTGATGCGATGATTGTTGAAAGATAAGCAAAGTCGAATATCCTCATTCCTGCCCTGTGGAAATGTTTAAAAATCAACGTCTAAGGGCCCAAGAAGCAGGGTGCGGCAGAAAATCAGGCTGGAGCTGTCCTTACTATACAACGCCACGTCGCACAGTACTATAGTCCATTTCAGCTAAAAAGAGCCCTGTGACACTTCATCGTGTTCCTGAACTACGCATTTTATGTTGACAATGTAAAATATTTTATTGTATATTTTTTTTCATTTAAATGCGGCATCGTTCCGAAAAATATTAAAATAAAACTCTCAAACTCAAAAAATAAAACAGTATTATTTAGTTAATTTACTGGAATAGAAAATAAAAATATATTTATATTAACCTATGCAGTTGGGATTATGTGAACGGAACGTGAAAAAACATAGAGCTGGGACATGAAATAATCGGCGGCCATCTTGTGATCACTCGATTCGTAAAGTGTAAAATATATTTATTCGTCTTTACAATAAATTATACGATGGGAGAAAAGAGATTAGAAGTGCCTAATTACTATCATATTTAATGTTCGTTTGCAAGTAAGTCTTTTCTATTATACATACTGTATGTCGGCCACCACGTCAACCCTCCGTCGAAAAAGTACGTCAGACACTCACACCCGACCATTTAGCCAACGTCCCTGTGGATGTGAGGAACATAGCACGTCACGAGACAGAAAGTCATAAAATTTTCCTTGTCCGCCAAGCCATGGTAAGTAGACCTTGACCACTTGATAGGACTCGGACGATTCCCTAGTACGATCCAAAGTAGAATTTGCGTGTTTGCTAATTACAAAGCCACTGCCATCTGACCCTCCCCAACCCCCTTTGGAGAAGGTATTTCGCCATGCGCCATCTCTCTGTCAGCAAGGTGGAGTTCGACCGCTATTTTGGTATGAACATTTTTGAATACTGAAAATAAATAAAACTAAATTGCTGAGGATTTGTTTAACACGTACATAATACACGGAATACGTACATCACAATTTTACTAAAAACCACTAAGTAAGTTAAGGTACTTTTTAGGTGACGCTGCCAGGGAGTACCTATACTCCCCAGCAGAGCTACTTTCAAAGTTTTTTTTTCGATAATCCGTATGCGTAAAGTTAAGTATACAAAGCATGTACATTATGTACGTATGTACAACGTACATTATTTCAACATCAATTTGGCCGGATTTTGTAAAGGTGGCTCTGCTGGAGAGGATGAGACGAAATTCCTTTGGGATTTAGGTCTATTCACCAATTCGACCTACGAGACTAAAACTCAAAATTATTAGAACCTGTTATTCTTCATTAAAATTTTCCCAGATTTTTTCAGTTCAAAATTCTCAGTGTCAGCCCGGAATCTGGAAGTTAAAGTTTTTCACCTCCGCGTGGCCGCGGCTCGATAAGCCAGTAGCCGAAAAAAAACTCGGTTAGAGGACAATATACCTATCTGATATCAATGTCACTCCGATATAATACATATATTGATTTACTTGTGATGGTAATAGTATGTATGCTATTTAAATAACTACTTTAAGTGTAATAACATTGTACCTTGGTTTTAGATTTGAATTTCTGGCCTCGTCCCCATACATCTTCCATCAGTCCTCATGGTAGTATTATTTGTTATTAATCATAATCAAATAAACGTACAATTTAAGATGACCCTTGTATTTGATTTCTATAAGCAATTACTACGCACAAAAAATACAAGTTCACTGAAAAGAAAAGAAATAAAATGGTGAAAAAAAAAACCTCAAAGCACTCAAGATATAGCCTTAGAATAATAACTCTATAGAAGGAGAGTCTCCATACTAGAACTCAGTCAAAAATGGGGCACAAAAGAATTCACGCAGCCTACTGCGCACCGTACTGACACTTTTGTAATGTTGCTAGTGAAGGTGCAGTTTCCCCGAAAACTGGGAAATAAATCGGACGCCTCCATAGTGATTTTATGATTTTCATAGGTACCTACTTATTGTTTACATAGATTGATGACGCCACTGCAGCTTACGTCAAAAAGCGAATACGATCCATTCGATTTTTGTATCGATACAATATTATGGCTTTCGATCCGTTAGTGGATCGATATAAGTAAGATGAGGATCGGATCGGATCAAGCTAAACCAAGTTAAAGCATAAATCAATCTATGTAGCATGAATACTGACCGCGATCGTATCCTATACCTACTACAAAGAATGGTTCACATACGAACTGATTCATATTTACATTAACGTAAATACTTATCTGGCGGTAGGTTTTGTTAAATATTTTATTTCAATATCCTTCAATTTCGGCAAGATCGGCACTTGCGATTATAGATTACTCATTATCTTTGTGTACCTATTACATTTGTAGGTTATAAATATTCGTCGTAGGTACTGGATAAAAGTCAGTAAAAATGGGAAAATATTTTTCCCAATTGGGCAACACTGAGCATTGAAAATAAACGTTTCTAATTTGGTTTCAAAAACTACAAGATACAATGAAATATTGAAAGCTTCCCTGTGAAAAGTGATATTATTATTCTTATTCTCCCTTTCACTTCTATTGTGATACGATTTAACCGCACAAACCGTCATAATTATTTTTATTTCGGGAGACACGTTCGGGTCGCTGTGACATTTGACACTAGAAGCGAGTTGGTACCCTTCGCCAATTTGGGTACCTCCTACTAAGCTTAAAGCGAGCGGACGCATTAGGTTTCTATAGAGTTATTATTCTAAGGATATAGCACAAAATAAATATTAGGTCGATTCCATTAATATAGGTTCCTAAGTACATGCAAAGATTTTAATCATTTAGATATGCCCTGGCACCAAAAACTGTAACAATATTTTGGTGACTTGACGTGTGCGTGTCAACTAATATCACTCTTTAATTCATATAAGTACGGCTAGCAAAAGCATTTCACTGGGTAATAAAAATAAAATAATACAATACAATTATTATTAATAATACTTTCCAATAACCAATAATTTTGACCTCAGACCAACATTGCGAAAATTGCATGAACCTTGTACCTACCTATAGTCTATTCCAAATATGAAATCCTTTTTGAAAGATGTCAATAGTTCAGTGCTAGGGAAGTACCCTTAGACATCGATATTCGATATCGATACAATTTTAATCGAATGAACTGCAATGTTCGGCGTTGGGAGATGTAATAAGACAACTGAAGTTGGAGGTAAACTGATTTAAACTGAATTTATTTATTGAGAGAAAATAGGGTTTCCATACTATTAGTTGAAAAGGTCATAGGTAACGTCTTATCATGACATTTACATTGTTCAGAAAAGTATCAGATTACATATTAATTTACTTAAATAAGAGATGATTATTATTTATTAACAGAATTGTCTTATCGGTATACGTCATCTATGCACGTGTATGAAGACGTCGTGGCACTACATAACTTTCAACACCTAAGGTTTATAAAGATTGTCGAAAGAACACTTTAGACTTTATTTGGCATTACAAACAAAACAATAAACGACACTTAACAAACAACAAACTAAGAAAAACGCATAATGTCTTATTGTATAGTCCGCGGTATCTAACAATAGCGATGACCGTTAGTTTAAAGACTTTCTACCATAATTAGTTCTGCGCACTCAAAATTATCGCTATTTTTCATTCCGCAAACATGTAGTTGTAGGCTTTTCTTCACTCTCCTCGTACTGATGAAGTGACAAACAAAATGGCAGATTGATGATTGATGAGGATTGATTGATGATGAACACGGTTTTTGTAAATCGGCAAACATATAATTTTATATATCTGGAATATGATGAATACTTGAGGCATGTCACTATGTTTAAAAGTAAAACACAAACCATAGTACATAACCGCAATCGCGCAAAAAACTATTATACTTGCACCTCGTCCTCGAGATAAGTAATCCTGAAATTAATATTATTAGTAGGGTAACCCGAGATAGTGATTGCCCAGTGTACAGTGAATGCCCAAATTAAGGTTAACATTACATTTTAACTTATTTTCAAAGGTGCAGTTTTACATTAAATCCATTAAATAACACTAAGATACTGTTTACTAGAGTTCTAAATAAGACATTTGGCAAAATTTTCAGTAAATAATATTGTAATGGCAGTTTTTGGGCAGCGGGGTGTTCGTCACTACAATAAATGCGAATTCCTTACAGAATTTGTTAAGGATACATTTTGCGGTTTTTAAGTTTGTATCACTTTAATTTTCTTTTTTGACCGTTTAAAGCACAACGACGTGTTAGTTAAAGCTTCAATGTTTCATTTGAAGCAGTTATCGAAGCGTAATTTTATTCCATTAAGTATTTTAAGGGGGTGGGCAATCACTGTACCTAAATTAGGAGAAATTCAGTGATTGCCATACCAGAATTCAGTTATTGCCATAGGCATGAGACAGTGATTGCCCGGGTAGGTATTTACTAAATCATGTGAAGGATTATAATAATCGAACCGAATATTTTCTTTTTATCCTGTATCTTTCTTTATATCTATATGTCTGGTACTGACTTCAAGGAGTTATAAAAAATACAGCTTTTTACAAAAGGTTGACCTAAAATAGCGGAAAATTTATCTGCTACCGTTAATCTAGGTGGAAAAGTTAGTGGTAAGAAAACAACCAATAATTTTATCGTAATAATTATTGTATTAGGTATTTTACCGTGGGAGAGCCACGCTTCGGAATTAATATGCCGGCTTAAACGGAGTGATTCTATGATCACAGAAACTAACGTCAAGCGGCGATAACGCGTGAGCGTACCAGAGGCTCAATGAAGGAGTTAAAATGTCGGCAGCGCATTTGTGATTCCACTTATTGTTGCGAGTGTCTACGAACGGTGGAAATCGCTTACCATCAGGTGATCCGTATGCTTATGTGCCAATGGCACATATAAAAATGGAATTATCACGTTATGGTTGCAGTTAGTTATAATTAGAAAAAATATCTAATTTTAACTGTGAGAGAGCCACAATTCGGCATGAATGGGCCGGCTTGATTGGAGTGATACCACTGCTCTGCTTCACAGAAACCGGCGTGAAACAGCCCCTCTGCTGTGTTTCGCCGAGTGAGTGATGGGTAACTGAGGCCCATCCGGAGGGAAGGGGATAAAAGGTTGGCAGCGCGCTTGTGACTCCACTGGTGCTGCAGGTGACCATGGGCGGCAGCATTGCTTTTTATATATGATGTGACAGTCAAAAACACGCATCACTACACCAGTGGAGTCACAAGTATGCTGCAAATGTTTTAACTCCTCCCCCCCTCACCCCAGTGGGCCTCCAATAACCTCAAAACTGTATCTACTTTTTGTAAAATTGGTACTTTTCCATTAATTCGCTGTGATAACGACAAACTAGATGCCAATTTTCTAGATTTTGAAATAAAACGGGTTTCTTAGTCAATGGTATCTTATTTGGATGATGTTACTGATTTTAATTGCTTAGAAATATATCTTAACGCTTAAAAACTTACGAAAGATCTAACATTTTAAGTATTTATTAATATTTTTATGGAATTACAACGTGCGGTATAGGTGGCAATAACTGTCTCATTTGGTTGGCAATCACTGTGTCAAGTGGGCAATCACTGTGTTTTTAGGAGATATTTTTGTTGTACGTTATAATTATAAAATATTCTTAAGATGTTTGAATTATTGCTATCTTATCTCAATGCTAAACTATTACCGTTGTCAAATAATTACACTCTGATTTCTAATTGTTAAAGTTTAGGATTATATTGAAATAAAACTAGTGTCAATTCCTTAAGTGGGCAATCACTGTCTCGATCACCCTAGATACAACATGTATTAGTTACCGTAATTGCACTAAAGATGAGAAAAAAAAATGGTAGTGAGCTCTATGGATCGGCCATCTTGTCCATTTGTATTTTAGTGCCTTGCCGTTTTGTACGACTTATAAAATTATCTACGAAAACAAGTTAATAAATAAAGTAATTCGATTAAACTATTATAGTTTAACATAGGAAACAATGCCTAAGCGTAAAAACAGGGACGCTGAGTATTTTAACAAAAAAATCAAGAAGTTACAAAAACTACTCAAGCGGGTTCGAAATCTCAATGTGTCGACGGAACAACAGAGCGATGTCAGCGATACAGATAGCCAAAATGGTAAGAATTAACTTATAAATGCACTCGAGCTGTTCAACGGACTGTCTCACGCATTAAACATTACCACAAATCCATGGTCACTTACGGAATTAACCAATTTCATCATAAATACTGCCTTAGCTAAATGCATTCGAGCTCATCAACGGACTGTCTCACGTGTTTAGAATTATAGTATTAACCCATAAAGCAATTTAGTGTTGTCATTTAGATAAACATAATGCAACTCGAGCTGTTCTTTGGACTGCCTCATCGCATTAGAAATCTCGAAATTAATTTGACTGGAATATCCTTGTCAAGTTGCGCTTAAATATTTGAAATTATAACATTAAAATCTATTTTCAGAAAATGTGTCAATAGTCCCGGAATGTGACCTAATGAACTTAGAATCAGACGAAAATACCAATAATGACTGCGAAGTTATAGAATTAGAAAAAAACGAACAGGAAAATGTAAATGAGTGCGAAGTTGCACCTCTGGATAAGGACATTCTGGAGCTTCTGGGGGACGACCCTTCCAACACTATCCAGTATGGGAAAGAATTTCATAAAGAATTGGCGACCCGACTGGAGCACATTTCTATACACGGACTTACAAAAGAAGTAAACAAAGATCTATAACAGAAGTATCCACTTCCATCAAATGCCATCCTGATAGGAGTGCCTGCATTAAACGGGATCGGGACAAGGCTATTGAAGCTAAACAGAAACTTCTAGCTGCAGCGATCTCCGGAATAGCATCTGTCATCATTAAACTACTAGATCCTAAAAATACTAACAAGAAGATGTTAAAGGAACTAATGGATGCTTATAAAATCCTATGTGACATGCAACATTCCGACTCAAATGCGCATTTTGACAGCTCCGCTACACTTCATCGTACGGCAAATTTGACTCGCACAGCTCTGGTGGAACCCCTACATATTTCCACAGCACAGCTACACATCCTCGTATGACAAATTTACTTTACTCGCACATCTTTGCAGCAGTTCTCGATTTGTAACCAATTGTAATCGAATTAACTTTCAACAACTAAGGTTTATAGAGAAAGAACACTTTTAGGACTTTATTTGGTATTACCAATGACAGTCCACCTACACATGGACATAGCGCGCCATACAATAACCAAGCGCGAAGATGGCACATGCTCCAAATTTCACCTTATTATGCTTCAACTGATCTGTGTATACACTGCTGTTTACAAAACCTGCATGTGTAAAAATCTTGACAATTAAAGTAGTAATGTATAACTACGTGTCAATAGAAGCTGCATAAGGTAATTTACGGAACAGTTCAGAGCAAGGAATACAGGAAGTCGCAACGCTTATTATTTATTTCATCTACTATAGGTATGTTTATCGGTTTGCGTGCACTCATTTGAATTTAATTATATTTTTATATGTATATGTAGGTAACTGATTCCATGATTTTAGTTAAAGAAATGATCCGTAACTCGAACAGTTTTAATTTATTTAAATAATTTACTTTTTTTTGTGCGTAATAATTTTATTTTAAATTATATTAATGGGAAAAACTGGAACCTGAAAACTTTCCATTGCAACTAACTTGCGCCACTTCTCTCTCATAATCTCATGTTAGTAAGTAGTGGAAAGCTAAAAAAAACAATTATCGTAAATTAGTTAGTGACCTACTTTGCAAGTACATATGACGGCCCCTCCGGAGGGGCCAATCAGTAGGGCCTCACGTGCGAGCGGCGACGCGCGCGCGACTATGTTTGTGGCTTACCGACGTACCGATACGACCGCTCTTTATAATCAACAATAAAAAAAGGCAAAGAATTATTGCGCAGTGCTTGCCTGTAATAAGCTCCCAAAGGACGAAGATCTGTTTTTATATTATTATGCTATTATTGTAAACAAAATAAATATTTTAGTTGGATATAACTAGTTGAGTTACCGAAATTAATATTAACGTAACATGAAACATCATAGGTAGGCAATAGAATAGCTGGTATACATATTGCTATTCAATATTTAACTGAATTTCGATCTGTTTCGTTTTATTTTTTGGTAAGTAGGTATATCTTCCAGGCCGTGATCTCGGGGTTCCGGGTTCGATTCCCGGTCGAGCAAAAAGTATGTTTCGAATTTTTCGAGTTTGTGATTACCAATCCGCATTAGGCAAGCGTGGTGATTAAGCCTAATCCCATCATAGTAGCGATAACTTGATTCTATGATGGAGGCCTTTGCCCTGCAGTGTCAGTGTCAGTAAAAAACTGTCAGAAAAGGTACGAGTTACGCGATAGAAAGAGAACGCACTCTATAGTCCATTTCAGCTAAGAAGAGCCCTGTGTCACTTCATCGTGTTCCTGAACTACGCATTTTATGTTTGACAATGTAAAATAATTTTATTGTATATTTTATTCATTTAAATGCGGCATCGTTCCGGAAAGTACTAAAACAAAACATCTCAAACTCAAAAAATAAAAACAGTATTATTTAGTTAAATTTACTGGAATAGAAAATAAAAATGTATTTTATTATTAAATCTATGCAGTTCGGAATACGTGTAACGGAACGTGAGAAAAACATAGAGCTGGGACATGAAATAATCGGCGGCCATCTTGTGATCACTCGATAATCGCATTAATCGCATCAGTAGGAGTGCATCACCCTTGTATGCAAGTTGCGCTTTCGTTGAATTTGCGTGGTGATCGGTTATTGTACTTTTTGTTTTTGTTAAAGTTGAGTTGTTGCTGTTGTTTGGTACGTTTTTCATTGTTATTTTTGTATTTTTTTGTCAAAATGCTGAAAAAAGCTGTTTTGAACTCGCAATCTCGGGAATAACAACCCCATTTCCGCCCGATTGGGCCTCCGGTACCCTCACACACTCGGAAGAACAGCGCAGGCACTGTTTTATTGTGTTGCTGTTAGTATAATAAAATCGATTCCATTTCCATACGAAGTAGAATCGAGTACTATAAACAATCGCAATTTTTTAATTTTAGGACACCACTAACAGTGTCAAAATTGAACTGTCACAGGGCTCTTCTTAGCTGAAATGGACTATAGGTATAAATATTTGTAGGTGTTGAACGCTGGTCGGTCGGAATTTCAACGTTATATTATAGTAGTCTGAGGCTTTATTTCCATTAACGGTTTTTAGAAGTGGGTTTTCTATACCTTGTACTATTAAGTATTCTGTGCTGGGGTGATAAAAACTAATAGACTACTGGCCCGTGTTAAAAAAATGATGGGTCATTTGAACCACCAGATGACCTATGTAGAACGATATAAGAGCATAAAATAATAAGATTCAGCATTATGCCATCACTTGTAAGCTGTCCAACTGAGTGCAGGTGAGAATTCAAAAGTACAGGTAGAGTGGGTATATTTTGGTCATATATTTTTGTACGGCATTCTTACTATCGATAGATCCATGAAAAATAATAAGACAACGCGTAGTGCCGTAAAAAAATGGTGCGCCAAAAAGTCGGATTTGTCTTTTGATTTTCCGACAATTTCCAGGGTGAATTAGATCATTTAATTTTGTACGGCAATCAGTTTCATGCTATTTCAGTACTGCTTCTAATACATTATTCCGCAACGCCGTACAAAAATCATGCGACAAGGGAAAAACCGAGGGTTGCAACCCCTCTCTTTCCGTGGTACAAAAGGTGATTTGAAAAAGTACGGCTTTGGTTCCAAAACATTATCGACACTTAAAAGTACTATTAAAAATAATTGCCGTCAACAAATGATTGTTCATTGAATGTATATTCAATAATTATCTTAATTCATCGTATTCTTGATTTATTAAGGTGTAAAATCATTTGATCCTGTACGGGAACTTTTTTTTAACATGATAATGTAAAATACAATTGTTATATAGTATTGCCGTTCAAAAGAAACTGTTCTGAAATTAATTATAGAGAAACACAAAAACTGTAATTTTTCAAATTATTGAAGAAATTTAAATATCATACATTAATGAAATATAGCAGTTTTCTACATTGTATCTCATGTTTTAAATAGTATTAACATAAATTAAATTAGGAAAAAAATGATGCCGTACATTTTAATGCAGACCATATCTTTTAGGCTGATGAAAATGACGCTACTATCTAAAGGGTACTTTATGGCCACCTGATACAGTACGGCATTAATATATTTTGAAAGAAACAATTGATAATATGATTAAATCACTATAAAGTGAAACGGTGTGTATATATATATCCAAAAATTTAAACTGTCAACCACAGTATCAACAGTTTTGTATACTTTTTGGTTTACTATATACTTCGAACATTATTGATACATATATATAATTGATTTGTTTCATTGTAATGATGTGAAGAAATAAAACAATTATTTTTAAGAAAAATTTGATATTTTAATAATGATGATAATACAAAATATGGTTTTCCCCTTTGAACCAACGAAAATGTACGGCATATGAAAAAATATTATCTATGCATAAAATACTTTCGAAATAAATTAATTTGATGTTGTGTCAAATCACCCCGTGGACCACAGAAAGAGAGGGGGTTGCAACCCTTGGTATTTTCCCCTTGTCGCATGATTTTTGTACGGCGTTGCGGAATAATGTATTAGAAGCAGTACTGAAATAGCATGAAACTGATGCCGTACAAAATTAAATGATCAAATTCACCCTGGAAATTGTCGGAAAATCAAAAAAAAAATCCGACTTTTTGGCGCACAATTTTTGTACGGTACTACGCGTTGTCTTATTATTTTTCATGGATCTATCGATAGTAAGAATGCCGTACAAAAATATATGACCAAAATATACCCACTCTACCTGTACTTTTGAATTCTCACCTGCACTCAGTTGGACAGCTTACAAGTGACGGCATAATGCTGAATCTTATTATTTTATGCTCTTATATCGTTCTACATAGGTCATCTGGTGGTTCATCTGGTTTTAACACGGGCCAGTAGTCTATAACAAAAGAGCGACTCCATAGTTATCATTTATTTAAGTATGCTTAAGCACAATTTTTAAGTTCCGTTTACAAGGCGCAGATGCGAAGTCCATTGTAGGTGGAATGTCATTGGGTATTACAAACAAAACAATAAACGACACTCAACAACAATCAAACTCAAGAAAAACGCGTAACGTCTTAATAGTCCGCGGCATCTAAGCGATGACCGTTAGTTTGCGCACTTGTAAAAAGATGACTTTCTACTAAAATTAGTTTCTGCGGTTTCAAAGTCATTGCTATTGTATCATGCCGCAAACTATAGTCGTAGGCTTTTTTTTTTCTCTTCACTCTCCTCGTACTGATTGAAGTGACAAACAAAATGGCAGATGATGATTTACAAACACGATTTTTTTAAATCGGCAAACATAAAATTTTATATCTCTGGAACATGCTGAATACTTGAGGCACGTCACTATGTTTAAAAATAAAACACAAACCGTAGTACGTAAACCGTAATCCCGCAAAAAAATATTATTTTATTTAGATGTTTAGATTAATCTGAGAACTACTGTCAAAGAAAATTATGTTAATTTTGCTTGTGAATTAATTCTAGGGTTTTTGTATAATTGTATATTTTTCAAATGACGATTTATCTACCAAGTACAAAAAGAGATATTTGATTCGATTTACAGATCTCGCGCGTTACGTATACGTAACGTGCAATGTTACGTTTGTTCAACGAAATGTCCAAAGGGACATCATAATTGAAACAGACTATAGGAAGAATACTTACGTAAAAAACATATGACACCTATTACAGGGAATATAAAATAATCACAACCTCTGGCGCCCGCAATTAAGGCTATTATTATAGAATGAACCATCATATATACGTGAGACCCGAATATTATACAGATGTAAGTATCCAATGAAAATCGGATTTTCTGAAAAAAAAAAACACTAATTAATTGTAGTCCTATTTACCTTCCGTGCGTGTGCATCAATTCATCTAACTCATTAATTTAACCGAGTTAGTTAAGATGGATATGTCACTGTAAAAGCTCGAAGCTGACAGTGGTGGTAAAACCTAGCATATTATACTAAACTCGAATGGTAAAAGCTCTTTCGAGCTCGTCATATTTTGAGAATTCCTTCATTTACCAACTTATGTTGGTAAATCTTAAGACTTTTTAAGATTTATCGTAGTTCAAGTTTTTACAGTAATAGATATTATACTCTGTAGACTGTGTCCCAAAATTTTGGAACATGGAACCTCAAGGCAAATTTGTATGCATGTGCCTACAAATTTGCCTTGAGGTTCCATTAATTGCTATAAAATAAATAATAGGACGCGTAATACATATCTGCCCGGTCTGCGGAAGATTGTGGGTTCGAGCCCCACCTGAACCCTCCGAGGAATTTTTTAAGTGCAATATTTAATTGACAAATGTCAATAAAACGTTTGTCAAGAAAAATATTGAGAATATTGTCATGTATTTTTAAATCGAAAAATGTTATTAATTTCAGAGTTGTGGACAGCTTTTTATCACGGAGACTAATTACACAATTGGCCCTAATTTTGGTCTCGGATTATGTGATGATTCGGCCGGTGATGCGATGATTGTTGAAAGATAAGCAAAGTCGAATATCCTCATTCCTGCCCTGTGGAAATGTTTAAAAATCAACGTCTAAGGGCCCAAGAAGCAGGGTGCGGCAGGAAAATCAGGCTGGAGCTGTCCTTACTATACAACGCCACGTCGCACAGTACTATAGTCCATTTCAGCTAAAAAGAGCCCTGTGACACTTCATCGTGTTCCTGAACTACGCATTTTATGTTTGACAATGTAAAATAATTTTATTGTATATTTTTTTTTCATTTAAATGCGGCATCGTTCCGAAAAATATTAAAATAAAACTCTCAAACTCAAAAAATAAAAACAGTATTATTTAGTTAAATTTACTGGAATAGAAAATAAAAATATATTTTAATATTAAACCTATGCAGTTGGGATATGTGTAACGGAACGTGAAAAAAACATAGAGCTGGGACATGAAATAATCGGCGGCCATCTTGTGATCACTCGATAATCGCTTAAATCGCTTCAGTAGGAGTGCATCACCCTTGTATGCGAGTTGCGCTTTCATTGAATTTGCGTGGTGATCGGTTATTGTAATTTTTGTTTTTGTTATAGTTAAGTTGTGGCTGTAGTTTGTTACGTTTTTCATTAATATTTTTGTAATTTTTTGGCAAAATGCTGAAAAAAGCTGTTTTGAACTCGAAATCTCGAGAACAACAACCCCATTTCCCCCCGATTGGGTCTCCGGTACCCTAACACACTCGGAAAAACAGCGCAGGCACTGTTTCATTGCGTTGCTGTTAGTGTAATAAAATCGATTCCATTTCCATACGAAGTAGAATCGATTACTTTAAACAATCGTAATTGTTTAATTTTAGGACACCTCTACAAGTGTCAAAATTGAACTGTCACAGGGCTCTTCTTAGCTGAAATGGACTATAGTAGTACTGCCCTGTTACACACAAGTATGCTATTTTAAATTAGATGAGTTACGCGTAACCAGTGCGAAATACTCTTAAAAAGTGTGATCTATATGGCACTAAAGACAGTTTAAAAAAAAAGTGTATCAATGAGCCAGAAACTCATATGACAAATTCGTTTAACTTAATTTTTTATCGTTGCAGCCACGCCTAACTCATTCAATTTGAAGTTAACAGAGATAGGCATCATACACCAATAAATTCTGTTACTTAATCTAAATCTGTTAACTTGAAGTTAAAATAGTTACGCGTGGTCACTCGATGCGCGCGGAACAGTGGGCGGCGTGCACCTTGCGGCCATTTATTTCTTTACAATTCATGTCATTCATCATCAGCAACCCACACTCGTCTACTGCTGGACATAGGTCTCACCTAATATACGTCACTGCTCCAGATTTTCGGCCATTCTCATCCAGCCCACACCAGCCAGCCTTCCAATGTCATCATCCCATCTTGTCGCAGGGCGTCCAACACTTGGCTCACCGAGTCGCGATCTCCACTCAAGGACTTTACGGCTCCAATGGTTGTCAATTCTGCGGCTAATGTGACCAGCCTATTGCCACTTCAGTTTGCTAATTCGGTGGGCTATGTCTGTGACTCTGGACTCTGGTTTTCTGTCGGATTACATCATTTCTGATGCGATCCTTCAGAGATACTCTGAGCATAGCCCTTTCCATAGCTCTTTGAGCGACTTTAAACAAGTGGACTAGTCCAGCCGTGAGTGTCCACGTCTCGGCATCGAAAGTCTTGACCTGGAGGACGCACTAGTTGAAGACTTTCGACTTAAGACTTTGAGGGATGGGCGATGAGAAGACTTGACGAAGCCTACCAAATGCTGCCCAGCCTAGCTGAATTCTTCTATTAGCTTCTCTCTCGAAGTTGTTTCTGCCTAATTGGAGCGTTTGTCCTAGATAGACATATTCCTGGACAACTCGAGAGGTACTCCATTAACTGTGACCAGTCCCGGATCAACGAGCTCGTTGAACATGACCTTGGTTTTATCCAAGTTCATCCGAAGACCGATGTGTTTGGAAGATTCAGCCAGGCTGCTCACCATCTCCTGTAGGTCATGTAAGGTTTCTGCCAAGATGACGATGTGGTCTGCGAATCGCAGGTGTGACATCGCCATTAATATTGATTCCGCGCTCTTTCCAGTTAAGCGTTTCGAACATGTCCTGCAGCGCAGCGGAGAAGAGTTTCGGAGATATAACATTTCCTTGTCTCACACCACGTCGCAGCAGGACAGGCTCGGTTTGGCCATTTTGGACTACTACGGACATATTAGCGGCGTCGTACAGACACCTTAACACCTCGATATATTCGCCAATCGACTTTGCACCTCTCCAAGGCCTCGAGAAGTTCTCGACGGAGTCAAAGCTTTTTCTTAGTCCACAAACGCCATGCACAGGGGCTGGTTGTATTCTTTGGTCATCTGTATAACCTGTCTCACTGTATGAATATGGTATATGATGCTATAACTCCGTCGGAACCCGGCCTGCTCTGCAGGTTAAGCTTTGTCAAGTCTTCGTGTAAGGCGATTCGAAATGACTCTTGAGAACAACTTTTAGACGTGACATAAGAGTGAAATTGGTCGATAGTTCTTCATTAAGGTTTTGTCGCCTTTCTTGAAGAACAATACGACTAAGCTCCGCCGCCACGCCCTAAGAGTTCTTCCGGAGAAAAGTTCCTCCAGCACCGGCTTTCAGAAGCTCGGTTGTGACTCCGTCTTCTCCCGGGGCATTGACTTTGACTTTGACTTTATAACTGGCTATAGAAGGTGTAAACTTCCGAAAGAATCTCTGGCTTTGACATGGTGACTTCTCCATTTGTTATGGTCAACTTTGACAGGTGGCTCCTTCCAAGCTGCTGTACGAAGACTTTGGGCCCCTGGTTCTGCTCAATTGCTCTCTGTATTGAGTGCATTGAAGCTTCGGAGGTCACGTCTTAACAGCTTGGAGATGGACTTATTCAGAGCCCGTTGTTCTGCCGAAGTGACTGATGGATCGTTCCGCCTCTTGTCCATTAGGCCCAGAGTCTCTTTCGAAAGTTAAGACCGCTTGCCCGAACGTAACCACCACTCACAGAATTTTGCACCCTCGTCCCGAAGGATTTTCACCACTTGGTCGAGTTCTTCGGTCAGTGTGGTGTGGCGGCCTTCCTTATCCCGGAGATTCTTAGCATCCCCTGCCTATCTGCCTGTCGTTAACAAAACCAGAATAGCAGGGCTGCCGCGAACTGGGGGCCGAGGCAATATTGTCTTCTTCATTAGGAGGATTTTACCATAACCCACCACGCTGGACCAGTGCGGGTTGGTGGGTGGTTCGCCAGGACCTCTTTCGTTGATTAGCAATCGCTTATTGGTTCAGCTAACTATTGGTCAAAAATACATTTCAGCTATATTTACCAATTTTTTAAGGTTTTTTGACAATTGGTTACCCACTAGTCAGAAAACAGGGCCTTTTAGTCAGATGCATCTAATACAACTAAATAGATAACATAGATAGGCTTTCCCTGCATCGTGTGTTTTGGTTGCACCCAACTCTTCTAACTTAAGTTATCACACGACGCGTAACCACATTTGTATGAAATTCTGGTTATGCGAAACTCTTTTATCTCAATTTAAAAATTAAGTTATATAGATATAAAAAAAATTATATGTCAATATGTTCTAGAAGCATTTACACTAGGGTGGGTCACTCTAGTATGGAGAAAAAAAAAAGTTGATGGATCGAATTCTAATAGGATTATTATGTTGCAGTGTACTATAAAAAGTAGTTTTAGCTATAAAACGGATAATTAAACATATATCTTCAGCCCGCGCATCCGCTTCAAACCTATACGTTTATAGAAAAAAACACGTATTACTATAAGGCATAGTTCTTTATTAGAAATTACTATAAATACTATTGAAACATAACAAATATTTTACGAAAGACATATATTAATGTGTAAAACAAAAAACTTAAAAAAATATCATAAAAGGTTGTCAAAAAAAATGTTTACTTTATACGAAAAACCGCGCCTAGTATCGAATTTTGGCATAACTTTCCTCGAAGCAAGTTTTGCATGAATCATGCCATCCTTTGCTTTTTTATCACAAGCTGCCATTGCAGCTTCTGTTACTATCTTTACACTGCGTTCGATGGCTTGTGTATGTGCAAGGCAACCTAATTAATAGCATATTTTCGTCACCATTTTTCTCTATTATCTGTAGAAATTCTTCATTCGTTTGGTTTCTTACAATACGTAGATCAAAGTTGGTTTCTTGCCAGTTTATTAGCTCAATGTAAGATTTGGCTTCAAAATTAAGTTAAGGCATTTAAAAAGTGCGTGGTTTTCGGTTGGAGGTGAATTACGTGCTTTTAGAATTCTTCTAGCTGCAAATTCTCGTGTATGTTTTTTTTCATCTGTTGACAAATTTTCTTGGTGAGAAAAATATGCGTTTCGTTAATAACAGGGTATATGATTGCTTTTAATGCACTTGACAAGAAACGCGAACTTTCAATCAATCTCCACAGGTGTCGTGATCTGTCTTTCCATGAGGAATGTGTCATAATTTGGAACCACACGGGGGCATATAATTTAACAATGTATTGAGTCAAAATAACTAAATTGCTTGATAATGTTGCCGTAGAAATATTCCCTTTGTAAACTTCGTGTAAAACTGCAGAAGTAATCGCTGTCTAATACTCCATAACGGTCACATATATTTTGCGACAGCACCGATAAACTTTTCACAACTTTTTTAATGATTTGATGATATTTTTGCATTTGGAGTGATAAGTTTTTAGTATCTAAATGACTCTTACATGCGAGACCACAAGTATTGATGCCTTTTTCCACATTCCTTTAACTTTTTGGGTTACAATTTCGGAAAATGATGGCTCTTTGTTACTACCATTTTTAATTTTCACCTGAAACATTTCAATACATCCTGGTATGTTGGTAACATGGTAATATGGTATTATATCCTCAATAGTTCCAAATATGGGGCACTTGTATGACTGTCTGTTATTTGACATAATGAGAAAAAAATATTTCCAATGCCTAAAACACAAATTACACATAGTACAATTTCATAAGATTTTACCAGAAACTAGCCTCATGGATACACGAATTATCTGAATGTTCTTACCTCAAAAGCCTTCTTTTAATAAACAACACAGCTTATTTAACAAAAGTAAAGTGTATTTGACTGGATACTCTTTAAAATATGAAACTATACCTAACGTCAAACATGTAAGTCAAGGTGTAAAAGTGGGTACTTGAACGTTTTTTCTTCAAAACTTCAAATGCGTTGCGCGGGCTGTTCCACTTAAAATAATTCAAAAAGATTTTAAGGGGTTTATAATGATACCTTACTTCAACATAATATCGCTATTAGAAATCGATCACATAAAAAAAATTTTTTTGACCCACCCTAATTTACACACCTAATCTGTCAGTTTCAATTATATAGCATGTTTCCTTAATAAGCTACAAGCAAATGTTTGTTTAAAACTTCAAAGCCATTTTTCTCAAAACTATGTTTTTTGAGATAGCAGAGTTGTGCGTAACAGGGCAGAGTACTAGTAATGAGTACTTTGAACCAAAATTGTAGTTAGTTCTGATTGAGTCTGTTATGTGCCAATATTATGTCCGGCCCTCTACCTACTTGCATAATTTAGTCTTAAAGCGATTAAAAACATTGTGCAGACACTATTGATAATAGCTGTTTTAATAGGTACAGTCAACTCCAAAAATATGTATACACTTTAGGACTTTGTCACAATACATGTATAAGAACGACTTTTTCTTTCTTACATATTATGCATTTTGACAAGGTCCTAAAGTGTATACATATTTTTGGAGTTGACTGTACATACTTAACCTCACTTTTACTATTAATTTAAAAAACTCGATTCCTGGATTGCCTATTTTTCCCAAAATTTTTGTGGCGAATTGTTATTATGAATCTTTCAAAATGAGGCATCTTAAATTTGTATAACACTTAAGCCCACAAATGTATGAAACAGTCGCGTTCTCCTTTGTACAGCTAATTTTCTTCACATCTTGTATTAATATCTAGATAACAACAATGCACTTTCTATTTTTGAATTGCTATTAAAACAATTAAATACACCTATCTATTATTTAAAAAAAAACAAATTATTTCACTCAAAATAATATCAACATAGTGATTTCCTTAATACAGGATTCGTAAACATTTACATCATTTTAACGACGTCTTCTATCAATACTTCTGAGCAACATTTATTTTTGGTGCATGAATTTTGGAAATTCGCATAAACAACTCTCGTCTGCGTCTACGCTAGTATAAAAGCGGGACGTGCGAGCCCGCGAGTCAGTTCTGATTTGGAAAGCGAGGGAGATGTGTTTCTTTCTATCGGGGTCCCCCGTGCTAGACTTGTAAAACTAATGGCAATGCTTTAGTAGAAAATAAAATATTATTAAATAACAGTATACATTGGTAAAGTAAGGTCAGCAATATAACTGTTTTTCTATGTAAACCATACCAATATACATAACTGTTATTTATTAATATTTTATTTTTGCATCTAAAGGACTATGCCCAAGTACGGGTCCCATAAGTATCGTGTACCTGGATTTGAAATAAACCTAAAGTTCTGATTATTTTTTTGTGGATATAAAATTTTTTATTATTAAGACTAGTGGCTCCCGGCAAACTTCATCCACCTACTTTTTGTTTAATTTCCTGGACTACGACAAACATTGACATTGACATTGACATTGACGCACCACACCCAGCCAGGACGTAATGCCTGATTCCGGTCAACCGGCACACCAGGGGGCGCAGATTTTTGTGAGGATGGACACGCTCTGGGATGGGAAAGGAAGATCGGCAAGCCGCAGCCGGCCGATCACAACCAGCCCGGTATACACCGTTGCAACCAGTATAGGAATATTGGAGGGGAGGGGATTAGTTTTATGGATGAGCGTTGGTGAGTTGGTGGGCAATCCAGCCTTTGTTGGGTCATGTTTTCTTGTTGAAGTTGGTTCTTAGTCTTCGTGTGTGGAGGTATCTGTTTCACTGTCCGTTTTCTGCGATTTCAAAGATCTGCTGTGCCGCCTTCTCATTGTGCTTTTTTCCTCGGCTAGTTGGCGCCATTCACTTGTGCTTCTGTTGTAGTATCCCATTTCGTGGGAGATGGAGTTGAGCCAGGTGAAAATCGGTCTCCCGATTTTTAAATGCTGCGCTTTAAATCTCATAGCTGCGTGTAACAGGTGGGGAGATGAGCGCCGCAGTATGTGGCCGTAATAGCAAATCCTGAGGAATTTAATTCTTTTGGTGATTGTTTGTCCTAACAGGAGGTCGTGGACTTTGATATTCTTGGCGGGTTCCTGATATGGTTAAGCATGTCCTCTTAGTATTAGTCGTTTCATATCTTCTTAATGTAGACCTGTTTGCGTGATTGCTGTTGCTTTTAGACCATACGTAATGGTAGGCTCGATGACCATTTTGTATAGTAGCCTCGCTGGTTGCCATTCCATTTTTGTTTTTTTTATTAATGATTTAGGATTTTGAGTTTTTAACCCCTTGCTTGCATCCTGGTTCTTACGGTGTTTTTCCTGCTGAGACCAGCGGTTATGTAGGTACCTAGATAGCGGATTTTGTTAACCTGGTTTGATGTTTAATTAATTGCTAATCTTATAAATGTTCCATTAGTTGTTCCATTAACTGGGTCCCGTATTAATAATTTCGTTTTCGTTTTATTGATTTTTAGGCCAACCGTCGTGAGTAGTTTGTTCTATTTTGTATAATATGTTGCTGGTTTGGGCCAGATTTGTGCTTACTAGTATTAGGTCGTCGGCGAATGACAAGACCATAGGGAGATTTATTCCTGAATCCTGGTTAAGTTTTATTTCCCCTTCCTCTTTAAGGGTTTTTTAATACGTCGTCAATTACTAGGGTAAATAGTCTAGGTGATAAGGGCATCCTTGCTTGACACCTTTGCCTTTTTTAATTAATTTTGTTGTTGGCCGTACCACTTCAGGCTGGTGTATTCGTTCATGCAAGCTTTAATGATTCTATTGGTTAGAGCCTTGTTTGTTCTTGTGGTTAATAATATCTTTAAGCGCGTTCAGGTCGACAGTGTCAAAAGCTTTTTCCAGTCGATGGCCGTGACGTATGTTCTCGTGCCTTCCCGCCATTTTTCGTCTAGTACACGTCGAAGTGTGAAGATGTGGTCATCCGTTGATCTCTCTTCTAAAAAGGCCGCTTGGTAATTCCCTATGTGTGTCGTGCATTTGTCAAGTCGATCCAGCAGTAAACTTGCATATATTCTGTAGCCTGTGCAGCAAATTGATATTCGTCTGTAGTCATTGACGGTCTTGGAATGGGTATTTGTGTGGTTTGGGTTCCAGGTTGTGGGAATTTCGTTGTTCAACCATGCCCTTTGCATGTGTTGGACTACCTCGAGCAGTAACTGCTCTGGCATGTATTTAAATAACTCGCTTACTATTCCATCTATGCCTGGGGCTGTGTTTCCGCGCATTTTACTGATTACGTCTATGACATCTTCTTTTGTGGGGAGATCGTTAAGGTCTTCAAGGTTCTCGGTGTCATGTAGGCTAATATGCGGTCCTTCCATTTTTGATAGTTCGGATTCCCACTGGGACATCGGTATGTACCTGTGTTTAATTTTAGCTTTTTCTGTCTGAACATGTCGCCTGTAGAAGTCGTAAGTGATCCTCATTCGCGTGGATCGGTGTTTGTTTCTAAGGTTTTCAAAAAATGCTTGAAATTCCGTTTCTTCTTCTTTTTCTATAATTGGGACTACGACAAACATTTTAAAACTAAAATCAGCTCAATCGGCCCAGCCGTTCTCGAGTTTTAGCCAGACTAACTAACGGCGATTCATTTTTATTTATATAGATAGATTTTTGTACCCTAGGTGTAAAGATTAAATTAATTAGATATTTTTCTACAGAGTTTAGGATGTCCGTTCGAATTCAACTTATTTCTTTGGATACGCATAGTGTTGCAAGGTTTATGAAAACCTATTTTATCGATAATCGCATTTATCGACAATGATTGAAAAATCGATAAATAGTGAACTACTACACTCTTTTAGAAAATTATCGACGCATCGTGCAAATCTCGTGTATGTCGTGTCATGCTGGATATCCTCGGCATATTTCAAAAAATATTGCGGATATCGTATGAGAATCTCAACTCAAAAAAAATAATTATAATAATATCGATAAATATTACAAGCACAAATATTGCGGTCCAGGAGACCAATTCTCGGTTTTCACCTTCTATGTCGATTCAACTTCATGGAACGCATAGACCAATAAGAGAACAAGGTAAGGAATGTCGACTGTAATCTGTGTTCTCCTATTGGTTGGGCGTTCCATGAAGTCGGCTCGACATAGAAGGCGAAAACTAATAATTGGCGTCCTGGGCTGTCATAACATGCAAAAAATTTAAGCACGTTTTCCTTTTGTTTACCATCGAGCCACTCAAAAAATGATTGTCATTTGTGACCGGCCCGGTGGCGCATTTGGTAGTGAGTGACCCTATGGGAACATACGCCGATTCTACGAAAAATAATATTATAATGGAAATATAATTATTTTTGCAACAAATCAATGACATACCAATTAAAATTCGATATAATCTATTATCGATTAAAATGGCTAAAAAATACAATAATCTGTTAAATGGCAATATCGCCTAACACTCACTGATAGACAGTAACTGTCAAATGTCACTTTGCTTGAATTGCATTGGCATTGCGGTTTACGCGTTTTGTATATTGATACGTTGAGTTTTAATTTAATTCCGTATAATTAAAAAAGAGATGATCTATAGGTGAAAGGTTCTGAAATAAATAAAAGAATCGTTTTGCCAAATTAAAGTTTTATTACTGTTAACACATAAAATTTTAATGTTATAAAGTGCCGGATAGCATTCTACTATCTCAGGGAGTTGGGCGAGTTGGGAACTGACGTTTGTTTTCTCGGTTTAAATAACTAAATATGTTGGGCGCCGTAAATTAAGAAAATGGGTACTTGACATGTCCGGGCAAGTCCACGGACATAATTCAGTGTGGAGTGGAGGTACGGTCCGATCCCCGGGTAGTCACCCGGCTGCTCGACCTCTCTAACGCCTAGGCATCAGTGCATTGTGGTGGGAAAACCAAAGACCTCCTGAAAATCAGGAGAAAAGGGCTCTCTTAGAGAACCTAACCTAAAAGGGTGTCTCCGTAGAAGACATAGGGGAAACAACGTTTGCGCGACAGCACGCGTGGTGGTTCCACGTGGCGAGGGGGAGTGAATTATGTGCCAAAATGTGGAAAAATACGTGAAACCAACACGCGTGCAGTCGCCCTAACCGCAAGGGACGTTAGATAGAAGCAATCTGAACGGAATACTCACCGATGGGGGAAATTCAGAGCTACATGAGGACCGTCTCTCAATGCCAACCCCACGGAGGTCTCTTAAAAGGACATCATTGGATGGGCCTAGGGAAAAACGAAACGATTGTAAAAATAACCTCACTTGACACTGACACGGATATCACAACACAACACTGCACTGGTAGACTTACCAAAAAGCCATTGGAAGGGCTCACAAGTGCTTGTACTCCGTTGCCGAGACCATGCACCCGGTCGGGGCTCGAAGTCGAAAAAAGAAAAGACCTAATTCCGCCCGAGTCATCCCCGGTGACAGACGGGGTTAACCGCATGAAAAAATGCAATGACGTTCAAGAATCAAGTGAGTAATTAAAGGGAATAAATTACGAAGAAGGTTATTTAAAAGGGGAAAAATTATAGAAATACAAATTTAAAACAAATTTGGGTTAACAAATTGAATTAAAAAACATTAATTTCCCATCTGTCATTCATCAAAACATTTTTTAGCTATGGCAGCTTTATGGTTTAGTGATGAGGTTGAATTAGGGAAGGTACACGCTAAGTCGAAAATCTACGAATCGAATCAATTGAAAAATCAAATCGATAGATTCCTACAAAATAATGATAAATAAAATTCCTATGAATTTTATATGTAACATAGTTTATCGTAAAATGCAGCAATTGTTCATGATATATTTTAGTTTCCTTATGTTAATACATAATTTGTAAGCGAAATATATAACACGCATGCGCTCGCTCCATTCACTATGCATGCGGCTCTTCTCGCACACATGAGACGGCTAGCTTTTTCAACCAATCACGGCGCACGGTACGCATACCTAGCCGTAGGCGCGCCCAGCACAAAACGCAATGAACTTCACGACACTTGCGTGACACCACGACCACAATACGATTACTCATCCTTTCGAATCGTGAGCTCACCACCTTAGAGGACCTTCTGCAATTCGTGGGGTGGGAACGAGAAGCCAAGGTTGCGGAGACATCGACGGAACCGCCCGAGACGACTGCGCCGGAAGAGCCGGAACGCACTCTTTCTGGCTCGGGAACGCCACGCTCCCAGCAGCGCAGAAGGTTAACACAGGCTTACGCCATAACAGCGGAAACAGACGCCGGATGTCTGGGCTGCGGGCAGCAGCATCGGGAGGTTGCTTGCCCACAGTTTATACGACTGTCAGGATGGCTAGCGCCGCCGAAGGGCGAAGGAGGACAAGCGCTGCTATGGCTGCTTCGGGAGTCACTAGTATAGGGACTGCCCCAGAGCCAAACCGTGCCCTGGGTGTGTAGGACCACACCATCCTCTCCTGTATAACAAAAATTATGCTCCTACAGAGAGACTAAAGCACCCCACAGGCGGGGGCTCCAGGACAACGCCACCAGGAAGTGGCCGAGCATCCAACAGAGGGGCCGCCCCAATGCAGGCCTATCGGAAAGGGCTGACACCAGCAACGGTAATGGGCACAAGAACCGCAACCCCAGGTTGTTCAGCACCAACCAGCGCCAGCCCAGGAGCCGGAGCAGAAGGCAGGGGCGAGCCGGTTTTCCCCCCACTCCACGAATATCCAAGGCTGAAGTACTACCCTCAGTATTATTGGTACGAGAGGGCGGCGGGATATGCTCTATAAGACGCATAAATCACGAGTGCCCTAATGGCCGGGGCCACTCTCTCCAGGGGGTCAGAACACCGCGTGACTATTACGAGCCCCGATGCAAAATAGTTCGTCTAGTAGGAAAAACGTGGAGAATGATTTTTTCTAACTTATTTATTTTTGTCCAGTTACGTAAACAGAAAAACTATTCTACCATATTATGATCGGCTACTTATGCACTATTTTATTTTGAAGCAATCAACTATTTCCGCTCTCTAAATTTAGAGATATCCTGCTTTTAAGTCGAGCAAATCCTGAGCAAAATAGTTCATCTAGTTGTTAATCGATGCAAAAGAGTTCGTCTATCGTAGAGTTAAACATACTTTTCCCTTGTTTATATTTATTTTTATAATTTTAATTTTGAAAAAGCAATTCTAAGTCATTTTGACCAGTGGGATAGTATAAATTCTGGAAAATTCTGTTAACTTCTTCAGTTTTCAAGTAAAAATGGGTCGTGGCAAACCAGTGAAGAATTTCGAAAGCGAATAGTTTGTAGGATTGAGGCAGGCAAATCAAGTTGCCAAATCTCGAAAGAATTGACACTGCCCAGATCTACAGTGCAATCTATCATTCAGCACTAAAAAAAGAATGGAAATACTTCTTGCTTGAAGAAAACTGGCCGACCCCGTATCACCAGTGAAGCAAAAAACCGGATCCTGAAGAAAACTGTCAAAAAAAGTCGTCGTGCTCGAGCTAGAGAACTGACAGTGCAATGGAGAGACATGATTAACAAAGATGTTTCAGTTCACACCTGCAAAATAACGGGCTACGGATTTTACACAGCTAAGGAGAAACCACTATTGACCGCCTTACAAAAGAAAAGGATATTAAAGTTTGCTCGTGATCACTTAAATTGGACTTCTGATCAGTGGCGTAGTATCATTATGGAGTGTCGAGTCCAAATTTGAAGTCATAGTCAGCGATGAAAGAAAAAAAGTGGTTCGAAATAAACATGAAGCATTTCATACTGAATGCATTAAACGAAATGTTAAGTTTCCAGCGTCTCTTATGAGAGGGGGCTGCATGTCTGCACAAGGTGTTGGTGAGATGCAGTTTGTGGATGGATCATTCGATGCAACAAGATACCAAACTATTTTGGAAGAAAGTCTACTGCCCTTCATTCCGTCACTCAAACATCAAGACGATTTCATTTTTCAACAAGATGGTGCTTTTTGCCATACTGCAAGGACAACAAAGACATATCTTGCTATCAAAGAGCATCCCAACCATCGAATGGCCATCTAACAGCCCGGACTTATCGCCGATTGAGACCCTATGGTGGAAAATGAAGAAAGTCCTTCGCAAAAATCCATCAAGATCTAAGAGCGACTTGAAGGCTAAACTCTTGGCTGTGTGGGAGTCAATTACGACCGACGAGTGTGAAGCGTTGGTTGCGACCATTCTTCTTCGCATTAAAGCTGTAATCGAAAGCAAAGGAGACAGAACTTAGTGGTAGACGAACTATTTTGCGTGAGAGCCAATGGTAGACGAACACTTTTGCGTCATGTAGTTCAGTATATGTTTTTATTTATTTATTTTATATAAGGTCATGAAAGATTTTGAGATACGTTAAAATAAACTTTAGAATGTTACTCAAATTGCGGTTTACTTAGATTAAATTAGAGTAAAGGATGACGGTACATTATCACATGGAGTTTACCGAAAACCCACGCACACGGACCGATACTTACACGCCTCTTCGCATCATCATCCTCGGCATCTGCAAGCGGTTGTATCTTCATTGACCAATAGAGCTCATAACCTCTGCGACCCTGAACATCTTCAGTCTGAGCTTAGTCATGTTCAGGAGGTACTCAAGCAAAACGGATACAATATGCCGCGGATGTTGAAAAGGCAGAAGAAAAAGGAAAGATATCCTGAGGTGAACCGCCAGGCAGCATTTTTACCTTACATCAAAGGCATAATGGACAAAATTGGAACAGTACTCAAGAATTTCTCCATTAAGACTGTATATTCTCCGTTATGTCGAATATCTAAACAGCTGCGGTCACCAAAGGATATAATACCGTTCCAGACTCCAGGTGTCTATAAAATCGATTGCAGCTGCAGTAGTTCTTACATCGGACAAACTAAGCGATCAATCGCCGAACGTGTCAAGGAACATATCGCAGCAATTAAAAATCGACAGGCGAATAAATCAGCGGTAGCGGAACATCTTCTGGAAATGGGAGTTCTCCTCTTCACTGATCGGCACTATCACACGAGGATGGTACGTGAAGCGATTGAAATCAAGAAATATAAAAATTTCAATCGGGATGACGGATTCAAAATTTCACCTACATGGAATCCAGTGATTAACAAATGCAAACCCCGTACTAGGCCGTTGGAAACGCGAATAAACACCGATACTGTGAGCGTGGTGTGTCGGAGTGGCTTCACTGACATTGTATCCAGTGGTGATTTTATAAGTGAAACTGTGAGGGTATCGGAAGATCCACCGCCGGGCCCCAGCAGACGTCGCCGCGCACCGCCAGTTCGCTTGTGACCACGGCTGTTGTAACGCAGCCGAAACGTCAAGCAGTAAGTACATAATTATGTGCTTAAAGAATTACGTCGCGTTAATTCCCATCTATGATAATAATAGTTATAATGCAACGCGAAAATTTAAAGAACTAATTATAATTTATTTGACATTCCGTTGGAAAAAACTAATGACATTCGTGACCTAGGTTTAATATTAGATTCTAAGCTTGACTTCCATATACACGTGACAGCAACCTGCAAGAAAGCTAGTAAATTGTTAGGGTTCGTGATTAGGACTGCAGGTCAATTTGACAATATCCGGGTAGCTAAGATATTATATAGCGCATACGTCCGTAGCAAGCTTGAATACGGTGCTATTATTTGGGATCCGTACGAGGAAAAATATGTCCTAATGATAGAACAAATCCAGCAAAAGTTTGCTCGCTGTTTGTTGTATTTTGGACATTTATTTTTAATTTTAATCTTATTTTGTTTTAATTTTTTTCACCGAACACAGTATTTTTATTGAATTTTTGAATTTATTACTAAGATTGACAATTTGTATTTTTATGTATGTACTGCATGACTTGTTGGCGTTTTGGCATGACTGTAAGCCTCCAAGAAACTTTTATAAATAAATAAATAAATAAAACGGTCAGGCTACCGTCAGGCTGGATACAGACGCGCCTCCCATTCATAGAATGCCCACCGGTATTGGGCCAATACAGAGCTTTGGCAGAAAAGCAGCTGCTATCTATGGAAAGATGCATGCAGCGCAAACCCGTATTTCGGCATAAATACGTGGAGTTCATACAGGATTATGAAGCTCGAAGGCTCGCATCTAAAGCCTGGGTCATGCAAACTGAGGACATTGTTCGACGGTTCGGCACCGTCCTTCACTGGGGTGACATGAAACCAGTGCCTTCACGTCGGACATAAGTTGTCACGGGATATCGTAGATATCATACTGAATTTAAGAAGACACCAAGTGGTGTTTGGGGTGGACATCCGGATGATCCGAAGCTGTCAAATTCAATTATTCGTATTTTAAGCTGTGTTAGAGTAGGGTTTTTGTATGAACTGACGTATCGTTACGAATAATTCGATATCGTTTGGCGGCGTAGACCCCAAGGTCGTTCCATCATAAGATTTTAATAGTTAAAAAATAATCTTTAAAATGTAATATCTCAGCTCCGATATTACTTAGAGCAAAACTTCTTTTACACATATATTAGGAGAAAATAGAGCTTTAAACTAAAAGTAATTTGAACCATGGCCGCTGAAAAAAAAATTACGCCAACCGTCCATACAAAATAACCCAAACCCCTTTAGAACTAAGAGGTACATTTGGAAACACATAAAAACTGTATACCTACGTTTTTATATTCGTATTCACTTTAATTACAGAGGGCCCAGCTAGGATGACAAAACTTTTAAGCTGAATTTCTGCGGTTCTATAATGGACTTCTTGAATTTGATACATAAATCTGGAGATACATTGGAAGTACATTAGATTAGTATATTTTTTATGTATTTCGAACATTGAACAACCCATGGCCCAGCTGAGAAGATCAGGTACTTAATCGTAATTTCTGCCAAAATGGTAGAAGTACATTCAATTCTGTTGATAAACTCGAAAGGTACATTGAGCAACTGAAGCATTGCCTAACTAATGTTTTACAATTCTAGCTCGGGGGTCCCGCTAGGAAAGAACACATGCGAAGAAGTGAGTTCAAATTTGAAGAGCGAAGCGTATTATTCTCCTGCGAACTATGAGTGAACGAGTGAATAGCCCGCGAAGTATCAGGAAGTTTTTAGTGTGATTTAGTGTTTTGATTGTGTTTTTATTGTGTGATTAGGTATGTATAAATTAGTTGTCTTTTTGTGACTTTGGCATTTTCTTGAATTTTACGTACCCCGTAGTCGTACCCGCAACAATAATAACTATGTAGATTAGGCACTAAATTGCACAGGTAAAGTTAATTTTATTGCATTAGTCTATTTCGGCAAACAAACTCTACTTGTGGGAGTCGGAACATAGCGAGGTCGTTGCCTCAATTTTAATTTTTAAACAGTAAGTATAGGTACATTTTTTTTATTAGGCACTAGAGAACACTAAATCAGTACATTTCTCTGAAACGTCTTTAATAAAAATAAGGGTTGGTAGGTCGGTACCCAACGTATCCCACGCTGCCGGTGCAGTACGGTTACATATCAAAATAACTAAAGTTGTTTCAACTACTGTCGATACAACTACGCTCGACTCATCTTAAATAAATTATGTACGCCTAACGCACGATTCGCCTAATGCTTTACTCATATTATTTTGTTTAAACTAAAATTGATTGCACTAAAGACTGTTCAGGATTTTTTCCAGACAAATTTTAAACATGCTGTCCAAAGGACATTGGGATCTCTGGGCCCAAAGTTATCAAACTGAAAAGCATCCTCAAAAATCAGTTATATTTTTGTAAAGGAACTCACAAAATACTATAGTCCATTTCAGCTAAGAAGAGCCCTGTGACACTTCGATTTTTGACACTTTTAGAGATGTCTATAATGAAATGATTGCGATTGTTTCTGGTAATCGATAATACTTCCTAAGGAAATGGAATCGATTTTTTTATACTAACAGCAACACACATTTTGCCAAAAAATAACAAAAACAGCAACAAACAATAGCAATAAAAGTCAACAATAACAAACACAACAACAAAAAGTAACAATAACCGAACACCACGCAAATACAACGAAAACATAACTCGCATACAAGGCTGATGCACTCGTACTAATCCGATTATCGAGTATCGCAACATGGCCGCCGATTATGACATGTCGCAGCTCTATGTTTTTTCCACGTTCCGTTACAAGTAATACGATGTGCATAGGATTGTTTTAAAAAATGTTGTTATTTTCTATTCCATTAAATTAAAGTAAATGATACTGTTTTTGTTTTATAACTTTGAAATGTTTTATTGAATATTTTTTGGAATGATGCCGCAATTAAATGAAAAAGATAAACAATAAAAATATTTTTCATTGTCAAACATAAAATGCGTAGTTCAGAACGCGATGGAGTGTCACAGGGCTCTTCTTAGCTGAAATGGACTATAGATCATTTTACAATACAGAATATTAGAAATCTTCAAAACATCGTATAAAACTAATTATCGATATAAAGTGAATTCGATTACTACACAATAATCGTCAAAATGTATGAAAATCGTGTAAGAAATTGATAATCGATATTTTTCCTAATCTATGACATATGATTTCGATGATTCGAGCTGCAGTTCAAAGACAAACAAACCAATAAAGAAAAAAAATATTTGACAAGTGTCAATAAAACGTTTGTCAAGCAAAGATGAATTTCATGTTTTTCAGCGATATAATGTTATTAATTTCAAAGTTATGGATGGCTTTTTATCACGGAGATAAATTATACAATTGGATATAATTTTGGGCTATGTCTCCCGTATAAGTATCTATACTTATCTATTATAGTAATAATAATTCAAAAATCTCGATTCCTGGATTGCCTAGTTTTCCTAAAATGTTTGTGGCAAATTGTTATTATGAATCTTTCATAATAAGGCATCTTTGATTTGTATAACACTTGAGCCCACAAATATATAAACCGGTTTCGGTTTCCTTTTGGGTTATACCTTGGAATTTCCACAGTGGGCAGCAGCGTAAAGATATGTAAATTTATAAACAAAAAAGCAGAATTTCAAAATGAAAAGCGCTGAGTGGGGGGGGGGGGGGGGAATTTTGCATTGCATTAGTTATTATGAAATTATGTGAAACAATTTTTAGGTATTTCCAACATTAGGTGAGCCGAGCATAGTCGAATCAACAGTAGTTGTAATAACTTTAGTTATTTTGGCTTGTAACCCTGCCGTTCCCTTACCGGCCCTTCGCGCCCGCGCCCAACGAGCCCAGCCGGCACGAACACAACCACCCCGACCGCCCATGGATGCTAGAGATGATACTATTACTATGCGTGATCGATCGATTTTGACAAAACGTGGACCGTTTTGTCACAATATTTAGTCTACATTACTACTGCGTAAATAAACATGAGATACTTACAAATCCAATCCACACTAAGTAGTAAATAGAGTAAATAGTCAGTATGAGAGAGGGAAATAATCCAATTATACTCAGGAACAAATTCATACACTTATTCATGTTTAATAATTCATGTATATTGTTGCCTACGGGGAACTGAAACATTTTAACAGGTAACTAAAAACCCAAGTGTTTAAGTTGCTTAATTTATTTTTTAAAAGGTGCGGTTTTTTGATGCGGGAATCACTGAGGGAGCGGCTGAGCATGCGACAAAGGTATTAACGTTGCGTTTGCCGCAGCGTCAACCGCGTAAAATAATGCTCTGTCAATATAGGTATTAGCTGATTGAAATGATGTGCGTTAATCGCAATGCATGTAACGCATCGTTTATCGCATTAAACACCGCACGCATAAACATCATGTTACACTAGACAGAGTTTTGAACAAATAGTAGCTCAGTGGATAAGGAAGCACCTTCCATACGGAAGGTAGGTTCGAATCCAAGCACTACCATGGAATGAAATGGCCACAAAATTAAACTACTAATAATCAAATCGCAGCCGATGAACCAAGAAAGTACTTACTATATTCAATATGGCTATACCTATAGTTCCTATCTTCAAATCAATACAAAAACAGCATTTTGTAAAATTCGGAAAATGCTTTAAAAAATTCATTTCTAAAATATTTAAAAACCACACCAAGTACCAATTTCAATTTAGACAGCTGATTTATTTTATCCACAGACTAAGAATAAAACACTAAGTATCATAAAACATTTTAGAAAACTTTTTGAACGATGGAACGGAGTCTGATATATTTTGACAGACTCCTTTTCTTTTTAATTTGTGTAAATAGTCAAAAGACTTAGAGAAAGTATCATAATAGAGTGGCTAAGCGCGTATCACCGTAAGGGACAGATATCTATACAGGGTGTATCTGTGAACATTTACATCCCTTAAACCACGTGATCTATCAACCATTCTGAACAACATTTGTTCAACAACTTTTCCAAATTCTTCAAAAAAATGTTCGACTCCCCATACAAAATGACCAAGTCACGTGACCGACTTTGTATGGAAAGTTGAAAATGTTTTATGCGAATTTTCGAAAGTCATAGAACAAATGTTGTTAAGAATGGCCGGTAAACCACGTCGTTAAAGGGATGTAAATGTTCACAGATACCTTGTGTATAACCCGGCAAAATGAAAAATGACTACAAAATGGCGGATCGATGTGACTAAAGATTACTTCAGTACGGTAGCCTGTTATCTCTTACTACGACTGAATTTGGTTGGTTATTACGGTAGTAAAAAAAATCGAACAAAAATCGCACGTAATTACTATCATGGGTTACCATGGCAACTAGCTATGCCGGGCGCAATTCACAACTGACAGAACAAAGACCAAAAATCATGATTCTGTCTCTTTTACTCTTAGCTATTTCTGTATAGAGTTGTTCCGTTTACACGAATATTATTATTTGCGTGTCCAGTCAATATGATACTTGGTCCTTGTCAAAACACCTTTCAGTCCAACGAATGAATAGCTTGTAAAAACCTGCCAAGAGCGTGTCGGACACGCACATAAAAGGGTTCCGTAGCCAGAAGAGCTTATTTTCATAGTTTGTAGGTAGTTATTTCAATGCATTACCATTTAGTTAGGGCAACTGCAAGTCATAAGTTGGTCGAGTTGTATTATGAAAAACTATGTATGATAAAGATTCCACTATAGTTTTAGTTGAAAGTACTTACTTGGAGGTATACAGCTTATTTTTTTCAGAATTATTATAATAGTATTTAGTTATATATATATTAGTATAGGGGGGGGGACGCTCTAATTTTAACTTTTTTTTATATATCTCGAGACTGGGCGGTTTGATCTATGGTTTCAAGGCAACTTTAGTTGTGTTTAAAAATGCCTTTTTAACGATACCCCCCACGAGGGGATTTTTTTTTTCGAATGTACTTTTCGAGAACGAGCCAGGACAGACAGACAGACGGACAGACATGATGAAATTATAAGGATTCCTAGTAGACTACGGAACCCTAAGAAGGGTTAAAACAAAATAAAACATCTACATATATAACATACCTAATATATTTTCTTTGAAGAATGGTCCACTACCGTGCGCTTTACTCGACACTTTCTGCCACGCACCTCCTCATTGTGGAATCAACTTCCCGCAGCGGTATTTCCGAACCGGTACGACATTCAAATCTTCAAGAAACGAGCCTATACCTTCCTAAAAGGCCGGCAACGCATCCGCACTCCTTCTGGTGTAGCTGATGTCCATGGGCGGCGGCGATCACTTACCATCAGGTGACCCGCTTGCTCGTTTGCCTTCCTATAATATAAAAAAAAAAAAAAAAAAAAAAATGGAATCCATACTCAAATGTCATGTCCAGCCAATACAAAAGATAATTGATGGTTGTACGGACAAAACATGAATTTAGTATTGATGGGGAAATTGGCAATGAACACTATTGATAACGCCTTTATACCACCATCGATAATTGTGTTTTCTAACAGCATCAAATACGGTCGTGTTATTATTATCATTGCTTAGTATGTCGATGCCTTGCAAAAAGCCACTATAAATGCTGCAACGTATGTATATAGGTTAAGGAATTTCGATGGCCAAAATTGATATGGCCAGACAGACACCTGCCTGGGCACGGTATGATAAACAGGCGTTGCTCATTAGCCAAAGCTTAACCTTTGAGATGAACAGCCAACCTATTATCCTACTATTATTATAAAGGCGAAAGTTCGTTTGGATGTATGGATGTTTGTTACTCTTTCACGTAAAAACTACTGAATGGATTTGAATGAAACTTTACCACAATATAGCTTATACATCAGAATAACACATAGGCTACAATTTATAAAAATATATTGTGTGAATTGTCCAAAATATGACGGTAAGTGTCAATAATTAACTCCACGCGTACGAAGTCGCGGGCGGCCGCTGGTAGTGATATAATATTGTGTCACGTTCTTTGGTAGAATTCCCGCTCAAACCACAGAGTATACAAAAGGACAGGCTTCTTACAAATAAATAACGTGTCTAGTAGGTATATTTATGTTACTTCATATTGAATGGGGAGGAACACGCAAATCTTTTTGTAGATGGCGCGATCGCCGACTGCACCCTGTTTATTGTCACTACTATCAGTGTCAAAGTCAAATGGTTTATTGCTGTTTATTGTCAAGTTTATAGTTGTGATTTTTTTGCGATGTATGGTTTTTCTTCATTGTAAATGTATTAGTTGCTGTCAATTTTGCATTGAAAAACTTAATTAAAACATTTCAAATTATCCATACGATATGACATATAGCGGCTGCCCGCGACTTCGTCCGCGTGGAAAAGTAACTTTTTACCCCCCTTTTAACCCCTTACAACCCCCTTAATATTATTATGTTGATAGCGTATAGCCTTCCTCGATAAATGGACTATCCAACAAAAAAGAATTATTCAAATCGCACCAGTAGTTTCGGAGATTAGCGCGTTCAAACAAACAAACAAACAAACAAACAAACAAACTCTTCAGCTTTATTATATTAGTATAGATGTTATGTCAAATTGTCAAATGAAGGTACAGTCCAAAGATTTTACACTATAACAAGATGATGCACATAATACTTACATTCGAGCCTCGCGAGATGTCTATAATTATATGGTTAGCGTCCTACTCTAATAAGGTGACCACACGTTTTAGCGTTTCGATTACAATTATTGTTAGTCAAACTTAATCCACCCACGACCACGTGGGAGTCGGACATTTAAATTATTCAATATTTTGAAAGTTCCCCAGAAGGAGAAATATAAACTTTGCGTAAGTTATACCACAAAGGTTTTTTTTTATGATGGCAACCCATTAGACAAGGACATCATCATAAATAACGACATCTCGCTCGGCTCGATTTTCCGTAAAGCGATTTGGCATTTCAAAGTAATCTTTATTCCCACTGCATAGAATCGAAATTAACATTGCATTCATTTTCATAGTGCACCATCTTGTTTTTATATCCAATATCTTTGGTACAGTTCTGCAGGGGACAGTCGGAACAAAGGACTTTTTGTCATAGAAAGCAGAGCCATCTAGCGACATGATATGTATTTATAATTTATTCTTGTATAGTCTATTCCAATTATGATGTCCTTTTGGAAAGATGTCAATAATTCAGTACTAGGGAAGTACCCTTAGACATCGATATTCAGCGGCATCGATTTCCTGTAGTAAACTTAATTCACCCAGAGTAATTCACCCAGGTGAATTAAAGAAACTTTTAGTAAACTTTATTCACCTGGGTGCAATAAGTTCACTTCTGTAGTAAACTTAATTCACCCAGGTGAATTAAATAAACTTTTAGTAAACTTTAATCACCTGTGTAGTAAACTTAATTCACCCAGGGTAATTAACCTAGGTGAATTTAATGAAACTTTTAGTAAACTTTAAACCCCTATTCCCTGTAGTCTTACCGCGTAGTCTTACCAATCGGACTACTGGGAATTTCCTTCCCTATATAGACTTACCAGTAAAACAATAATGTAGGTATGTATTTTCTCATGAGCGTACTGTTGTGTTCTATAAGTACCAGGCTAACATAAAGTACTAAGAGGTGGTTGTATAAGACATTGATATTTTTGGTCTTAGAAAAGATACGAATTACGATTGTTAGTAGTACCTCCTTTAAATTTATGATTTCCTGGTACTTTCATGTCGAATTTCCTGAGACATAAGATTTACCTAGTACAATAAAATTTTATATATCGTTTTATTAATCTTGTCAAACAGCAATGGGAACATGTGGACCTTTGGGTGAACCACGGGCAATTTGTCTTTTCATATTATTGCAGGAAATTGCAAAGCAAAATTTATTAAATTGAAATACATAATTGCAAAAAGAAAATGTAATCAATTGAAAAGTAACAACATTAGCTAGAAATTCCCAGTAGTCCGATTGGTAAGACTACGCGGTAAGACTACAGGGAATAGGGGTTTAAAGTTTACTAAAAGTTTCATTAAATTCACCTAGGTTAATTACCCTGGGTGAATTAAGTTTACTACACAGGTGATTAAAGTTTACTAAAAGTTTATTTAATTCACCTGGGTGAATTAAGTTTACTACAGGGAACCCACGACCAATGGCGTATGAGCTAGGGTCACAATAAAGGTCACTACATGCGCCATCCGGCCTGTTGATCAATATTTTAAAGGATGTAGGTACAGTCTATTCCAATTATGATGTCCTTTTGGAAAGATGTCAATAGTTCAGTACTAGGGCAATACCCTTAGAAATTGATTCTCGATTTGTAACTAATTTTAATCGAATTGACTTTCAAATAATATGGTTAATAGAAATTGTCTAAAGAACGCTTTAAGACATACAAAACTTCCAATCTTATTTTTTGGTAAAAAGAAATGCACGATTGGACGTTAAGTATAGTTTTAAGGATATATTTTAAGTATATCTGTACGTGAAAAGTTACCTGCAAATTTACTGTTTTCATTATAAAATGCATCATAGTTATTTCAGCTATAATGGTGGTAATGGGGCTACCATTGTATTATAAGTAGGTATAAGTAGCTAGATTCATTTTCGAATTTTCGAAAATTCGAATGATCGGTTTAAGTAACTGAATACTTCAGGCACGTCTCTATGTTTAAAAGTAAAACATAAACCATAGAACGTAAACCGTAATCGCGCAAAAAAAAAATATTTTATTTTGAAGTTTAGATGAATTTGAGCACTACTGTCAAAAACAATTAAGTATGTTTATCTTGCTTGTCAATTAATTGTAGGGTATTTTTGTATAATAATTGTATATTTTTCAAAGGATGATTTACAACCAAGTACAAAAATAGATATGTGATTCGATCTATAGATCTCGCGCGTTACGCACACGTAACGAGCAGAGTTACGTTCTTCGAAATGTCCAAAGGGACATCATAATTGAAACAGACTATAGGTTAGTACAAAATTGAAATAAAACTATAATGGGCATTGTTTTCATTTATCATGTCAATCTTAGAAGCATGTCGTCTGGAAATGAAGCATGAGCAGATAATATGTTCTGGTGTCTCGCCCGCACTAAATACCAGTCACCGTCATCGTGCTAGGATAATGAGTAGAAGAGCGGGCAGAGAAGAGGTGAAATGCCTCCGTAGTCTTTGCGTGGCTACACCTCTATTTATGCATCTCATCTTGAATCGCTAGGCAAGGCAAGTCCGTGAAGAGAAGCGAAAGGCCGGCAGGCAGGCGAATACAAAAAAGGTCCGTTAAGAAAAGCAGGGTCAGTATTAACACTGAGCAAGTAATCACTACGTTTAAGAGACGGGACTCAGTAGTAAAAAAAAGAAAACGATACAATGTATGAAACACATGACCTCGGTCAGTGCCAACCTAACAAACCTAACTAAAACTTTGACAAAACAATGTTGCCAACATGACCCAAAAATAGGGATGGCTAGCGTTATCGATAAATTATATCGATAACCCCTGTAATTTTTTAAAGTAAAAAATAAAGTTAAGAAATATTTTATTTTTTAATTACAACATTACAATTAAAAAATAAAATCTATAATTTATAGATATACTAGCGGCCGCCCGCGACTCCGTCCGCGTGGAAAAGTAACTTTTTACCGCCCTTTCGACCCCTTACAACCCCCTTTTCGCAATAAAAAGTAGCCTATGTCCTTTCTCAGGGTCTAGATTATCTGTATACCAAATTTAATTTAAATCCGTTGAGTAGTTTTGGCGTGAAAGAGTAGCAGACAGACAGACAGACAGAGTTACTTTCGCATTTATAATATTAGTATGGATAATACGTTTTTAAATTATCTGACGCCGTTTCCTGGGTAGGTAAAACGTAGGTGTGTGTTATGTTAAAGGTTCTGTAACAAACATAAAAAATCAAAAATCCAGTAAAATCGCAACGAACAATCGAACAGCCGGTACAGCCAACCAAAGCCGTCTGACAGATCATGACATTTTGTCTTTGAAATCATCAAAATCGGTTATTATCACGTAGGAATGTTAAAAAAATTATCGATTTTTTTATCGTTAAATATTTTTGTAGGTATAATCGATTTTGAAAGTAAAATGTGTCAATAAAGTCTTGACAACGGATTTTTGAGGAAATAACGGGGTTCCTTTGTTTTAATATTATTTACTTTTTTTTGTATTGTTTTGTGTAGGTAGGTACCTACTCATTGCCTACTCTCACATACCATGTTACCTAAGTACCTAATAAATTAATCAGATGATTATACATTTTCGCATGTCTTAAAAAAAGACTAAATAGGTATTAAGTTCCCACATAATATTTTGTAACACTTACTTTCAATGTAATCACCCTATTTTATTGGAATTTATACGAATTGTAAAGAGGAAACACATGACTAGAAGGGCATTCCATGACTTCATGACTCGGAGCAGGAATGAGGAGCTAAACCTCTTGGTGCGCGCCGGCGTTGTCTGGATGGTAAACGGATATGGCAACGCTGCTGTCCGGCACGTGTTCTTCGGGAATGGAAAGAAGAGGATGGGATTAGTTGGAATAACTCATCAGAGCATTCCCCATTATAGAGGCGGTGACTGCCAATGTAGATATACCTGCTACAGAGCTATGGTGCTTTAGTATTTATCGTATATTTATCTACCTACCAAATGGTAAGACAATAAATCATTCCAAGAACCAATTTCGTTTTAATTCGACTTACTAGTTTACCTTCTATAAACTTATGTTTTCCTGGTACGGACAGCCTCACATCAGGTTACCAATCTGTCAAATTTCCTTAGTTGATATTGAAGCATACACGTTTGACATTAAGGTGAGGTCCGATTGAATAAATTTGACAGATTGTAGTAACCTGATGTGCGGCTGTCTGTACATTTAAATTTAAAGTCTGGAAGAAATCAGGAAGAATGAGTTTAATTTTATAAGAAAACTAACTCAGACTCACATGCTAGGTGACTCAATTTTATTTATAAGTACTTACTTCACAACACTAAATGCATTTCGGTAAAGCGCGAGTCAGTGTACACCAGTAATAGAAAATAATATAAATTTAATCGTATCCACACCAGTGTGACAACCAGTGTGGACACAGAGAATACACGTTTTTACCAGAGATGCGCCGAATAGGATGGAAAGAAGAGGATGGGATTAGTTGGAATAACTCATCAGAGCATTCCCCATTATAGAGGCGGTAGAGAATACAAGACTGCCAATGTAGAGGTAAAGACACAGGACGAATAACGTAGTAGAGAGCTGGCACTCTCAATTGAACAAAGACGTGAAGAAACGATATCAAAAATCGTTTTTACGTTTATTGAACATCCTACGCGAGAAAGAAGATGATATATCGGAGGCATCGCCTCGCCGCCATGAATATAGAGAGCAAGATAATAATATTATGAAATATCAACTCCGACAAATTCACGGAGTTATTTCATTAGGTCATGTCAATATGCATTGTCAATAAACAAATCAGAAAAAGGTTTACAACATCTACTAATCGGTCGGTCGGAGTTGGTTATCACTTAGTGGGTCCACGAGAAATAAGCCTCCCTCGTGGACCCACTAACCTCGTGGTCCCACAAGTGGGTCAAATTAGTGGGACCATGAGGGATGCTTCTTTCTCGTGGACCCACCGCGTAGGACGTTCAATAAACGTAATAACGATTTTGGATATCGCATCTTCACTTCTTTGTTCAGTTGAGAGTGCCAACTCTCTACTACGTTATTCGTCCTGTGTCTTTCCCCAAACACATTCCACTGTGATAATATGTACTCATCATTTTTTAACCAAGTACATGCTTTTCATGTATCTTGTAAAACGATCCATTTTATCTGTTTTGGGTTTTTCATTATCATCTTCACTTTAATGCATTAAAAACATAACGTCGTAAGGCCCATAAGCCTTCAAAAAGGCATAAAACAATTGACATTATGTGCATACCTACAAAAGTAAATTAAGAGTCGGTTATCACTTAGTGGGTCCACGAGAAATAAGCCTCCCTCGTGGTCCCACTAGTGGGTCAAATTAATGTGTCCACGCGAAAACAGGGATACTGTTCGTCCGTGACAAAAGAGAGAAAATAATGTCTGTTGATTTTGACTTTTGAACGCACTGACTTTTGTGTGAAAAATATATTATTATATAATGATAATAATGTAGATATTTATTTTGGCTGCTCTCTCTCGCTTATGTTTCTCATACTCCTAATTAATTCTCATTTTGTCTTTTGTAAATGTGGTGTTAATTTCGGTCGTGTGTAAATATCCTGTAAATAGAACTTTTCTTCCCTTATTTCCGAGTGCTACCTACTTCGGCGACACGCGCCGCCCCCATAATCTTCTTATCTTCTTCTCTTACCAATGTGGCGGTAACTTTGATTCGGCTGAAAAACAAAAAACTCGGCCAAGAGCGTGTCGGACACGCACATGATAGGGTTCTGTAGTCATCTTAGAATAATAACTCTATAGAAACTTAATGCGTCCGCACAATTTAAGCTTAGTAGGAGGTACCCTAATTGGCGAAGGGTACCAACTCGCTCCTTAGTGTCAAATGTCACAGCGACCCGAACGTGTCTCCCGAAATCATTGAGATAAATAGGACTAGAGAAGCAAACCGCATCAAGACGCGTCAAAAAACTCGTAGCCACTAATCAAATTTGACGACGGAGCTTTGAAACGATTAAATATTTGAAAGAAAAATATGTAGACATATATCTGCCTCGCTCGCGCATGTCGCAAACACTGACGCTCACTCGGATTAGACAAAGACCGCAATGGTCACGTCATTTAAGTGACGTGCAATGAGTGCAAATGGCAATGGTGTTGCTAACTTATGAAATGTTTACCCCAAACTTTAGACATATTATTAATAAATTTTATTTTAAAATATTTCAATGATTTTATTTTTGCTGGATTATTACCTATTACAAAAGAAGTCTGTTCGTCGTTGTATGTTGAGTTTAGTCGTGTTTCAGCTTTGAAGTCTTATGGACCGGAGGGAATAAGCAATGCAATCACATAATTAAGTAATAAAATTATTAGGTAGAAGTATCGCTTTTCTTGCTAATATGGATAAAGATATAGATAAAGTAAGATAGATCGTTTTTTACTTACTTAAAGATAATGACATTTACCTTGTTTGGTTATTAATAACTGACTGAAAACCACTATCTGAAGATCAAATATGGAATTTGGATGGGTTGGAATGGGCTGATTTCTTCAGTCCTAAGTCAACTAATTACTAGGTAATGAAATAATTTATAAAACATTTTGTTTTGTTTTATTTAAAAAATATATAATTAACATTCGCCCACATATTCGCCTTTTGGTTCTAGGTTGTCTTGATCACGGAAGTGCTTCGAACAAATAACGGAATATTCTGATGGACCAACCAGTCCGTCTCCTTTCTTATCAATCGGATATTTGTTATCAATTTATCACAGCGTGCTTCATTTTTAGGCAACCTGGAAAATTTTCACGAATTTAAAATACTTGAAATCACTAAATCCAATTATTAGAATATTCTCCCATGAAAAGTGGAAAATCAAAACTCGTTTTTACTTGTAACACTGGACCTTATTTCCAACATTTTAAATGTTTATTACTTTTTACATTAAAATAAACTATAAAACAATAAACTTACTTGTGGAAAATTATTCCGGTGGCTTTATGATGCTTTTCTGATTTTGAAACGCACGTTTTAACCACGCATTTACCCATTTTCTGTATTTTTCTTTTGACACTTGACTCGGCCGTGTCTCACAGAACACTGAATGAACGTCAGCGACGCATAAGCCTGTAGGCTTATGCTAGGTGGCTACGCTTTTGCGCGGCGACTGCAGATCTAGTATATAGACATCAATGCCCGAAATATAAAAAAATGAATCGCCGTTCGTTAGTCTGGCTAAAACTCGAGAACGACTGGGCCGATTGAGCTCATTTTAGTTTTAAAATGTTTGTCGTAGTCCAGGGAAGGTCTAAAAGGTGAGAAATTAAACAAAAAGTAGGTGGAACGAAGTTCGCCGGGAGCCACTAGTTGCTAATATATTTTCCTAATGTAAGTACCTACGACATACAGTCGACTAGGGGCATTTCTCGAGCGCTTGACATTGAAGTCAAATTAGATAAGTATTTGTATTTATTGACGAATGTATGAAATTTCATAATTCAACTTCAATGTCGAGTGCTCGCGAAATTAATTATACAAAAAATACTTTTGTTTTCTTCTATTCACATCAGTTTAATAATATTCTATTTATACCACATAAAAACATTACCTACCCCAACCAACACTATTATTAAATTGCGTTTGCCTGAAGGTTGTGTGGTATGTACCACCGAAATTGTACGTTAAATTTCTATAATACCTAGTGCTTATGTCGTAGTTTTTGTGAACGTCTATTAGATCTATCTCGCAATAAACTTTACATTACTTGTTCATACCACACCGACCAACATTTTACAAAACATTAGAAATCACTATTGAGGCGTCCGATTTATTTCCCCGTTTTCGGGGAAACTGCACCTTCACTAGCAACATTACAAAAGTGTCAGTACGGTGGGCAGTAGCACAAAATAATCACACACAGAAGGTAAACTCAGCCTGATTTTGAATTTAGAAGAGTTCGTTGACATATTATTATGCTAGGGTTGTTGCCCGTCATGAGTACATAAGCGCGCGGCCTCTAGACCTCAAAACACAATCTTATGTCCATAATGTTAGGATTAATGTGGTCGAAAAAGCGTATTTCCCCATCTGTGCGTGCGAGTACATGACGAGTTTTTAGCTCTTAGTGGGCAGCCTACTTTGTGTGTGTAATTATTTTGTGTGGCAGTAGGCTGCGTGATTTTTTTTGTGTCTCATTTTTGACAGAGCTCTAGTATGGAGACTCTCCTTCTATCGAGTTATTATTCTAAGGTAGCCATTTAAGATAGGCCGACCTTATATTCATAGTTTGTATGTAGTTATTTCCATACATCACCATTTAGTTAGGGCAACTGCACGTCATAAGTTGGTAGTGTTGTATTAAAAAAACTATTTATGATACAGAGTCTGCTAAAGTTTTATTTGAAAGTACTTACTTAGAGGTATACAGCACATTTGTTTCAGAATTATTGTAATAGTATTTCAAAAGATAAGAGGGGGGGGGGGGGGGGGGGGGGGGACGCTCTAATTTTAACTTTGTATTAATATATCTCGAAACTGGGGGGTTTGATCCACATAGTTTCTAGGCAATTTTTTTCGTATTTAAAATACCTTTCTAACGATACCCCACACGATGGGGTAAGTCTTTTTTTTAATTGACTTTTCGCTGTATTGGGGTGAAAAATAATTATTTTTCGATAAATTTAAAATCCAATTTTTAGATTAGCACAATATACATCTCTCCACCAATCGTGGGAATCGGTGCAAAAACGGTGGAGAACGAGCTAGGACAGACAGACGTACAGAAAGACATGACGAAACTATAAGGGTTCCGTAGTTTACTAGGAAGAAAGTATAGACAAACATTAATCTAATTAGGTACCTATAATTATTTATTTCCTTAAATTCAGAGTGAAACAAAATCGAATCGTTGATCGTACACACACTGTCGATTCATCGTTACGGTATTCATGATTGCATGGGTTTTGTTGCGATTTCCGTTATCGTCTGCGATGAAGTAAATCGTTAACGATGTTGATATACACTGTCGATCCGTCGTTTCGATCGGTCCGAAGCGACCGATCGTACAAACCAATCGTACCGTATATGAGTCTAGCTTCAAATAAAACGGAGAGCACGTTTTACCGTTCATCCTGGAAATTTATAATAAAAACGTCCCGGACGAATGAGGTTAATCCCTGTTACACTAAAAAAGCATGTGAAAGTGATGGGATAAAGATTCGGTCCTTAATTCCGTTTCGTTTTAATGTTCGTGTCATTTCCTCTGCTCTCAAAACCCTTTTCGGTTATCTCACATTATATTTTTTTCTTTTTCCTTGCTGTGTTCATTGATCTAGTGCTTTTCTGTGTTAGTAATGGCCAACTCCGTACCTACTGATATTCAGTTTACTATCTGCTTCAACTTGAGATTGGTACGTTTTTATAACTCCAATGAAGTATAAGTAACTGAAAAAAAAAAATAGTAAGATCATGTACCACTTACTTACTAAAATTTACCAAGGAAAACCCGTGGGTTTACGTTACGTCACCGATTAAGTGGGTACTTGTTGGATGATGAAAAAACCATTGTAAGTAACACATTTACTTAAACCGAACCAGTTATTGCCCAGGGTACAGTGATTGCCAGAATTACGGATAATATTTTAACTTATTTTCAAAGGAGTAAATTTTAATTACAATCCGTTAAATAACACTAGGGTACTACACTCTTTACTCTTTACCAGATTTTAAATAAAAAAATTGGCAATAATAAAATATCGCAGTTTTTGCACGTGCATCTTAAAAAAACTGGCCAAGTGCGAGTCGAACTCGCGCACCGAGGGTTCCGCACAAACGTAGCGGTTACAATTTATGACGCATTAAATAAAACTACTTACTAGATATCGTTCAAACCAATTGCATGGTAATGCGTAATGTACATCATACCTTACGACTATACATTATGTACTTCTATGGTTGTAATCTGTTTTGTTTAGAAAATAAATAAATAATTATATTTTTTTTAGTTTGAATATTATCTTATTTTGGAACTTACAGAGAGGGGACACATTTTAATACTTTGGAAGTGACTCTCTCGCATACCGTTCAATTTAGAACAATCATGGTTATGGTAATTTCGTGAGAGTTAACATAATTAATATTTTTTATTTTATAACATAACTAAAAAACCCACTAGTGTTGGCAAGTTCTTTTATTAAAGTTATTTATTGCTGCTAGTGCTTGCGCGTTCGTTCGTTACTCCCCCCCGTCACACAATAATTACAAGGTAGACTCAGCCTTATTCCGAATTTAGAAGAGTTCGTTGACATTATGCTAGGGTTGTTGCCCGGCATGAGTACATAAGCGCGCGGCCTCTACCACAGACCTCGACAGTTCGACAATCTGATGTCATAGGCTAGGATTAATGTGGTCGAAAAGGCGTATTTCCCCGTTAGTACGCATGCGTGAATACATGACACGTTTTAGCTCTTAGTGGGCAGTCTACTCTCTGTGTGTAATTATTTTGTGCCCCCGTCCCGCTTCGCCAGTAAGAAACAAGCTGTTTGATAAATAATCCACAACAATATAGGAAATTAGTCTTAAGTACTAAGTATAACACAGCAGTTAGGACGCATATAGGATATATCAAATATTATATACCATATACCCAAATATCAAGATTGAATGACGATTGTGTTGGTCTTACTAATACATTCACTAATAATACATTCACAAAACATTTGTTTATATATATACATTCATTTCTGATAAGTATGAATTAACTATACCCCGTATTACCCGTTTTTAGTGGTTTTTTGAATATTTAAACTTATTATTAATTTTATCAAAAAAGCGCTCCCAAGAAGGAAGTGTTGCAAATATCAATAATATGTTGCAATTGGTTAATTGTTTATTTTGAAAATACTCGTATCCTAGCTATGAAATTGGAATCTGTATTAAATTAAGGGGTCACTTCTGAATCAGTTTTTGTCTATAAGGCTATAATTAGATGTAATTCGATCCTTGTCCACTGTTCGCCTGATTCTTGGCTACAAAAGGTTACATGTTTGCCAAGTATTTGATTATTATAGACCATTTCAGCTAAGAAGAGCCCTGTGAAAGTTCAATTTTGACAATTGTAGAGGTGTCCTAAAATTTAATATTTGCGATTGTTTATAGAAATCGATTCTACTTCGTATGGAAATGGAATCGATTTTATTATACTAACAGCAACGCAGTGAAACAGTGCCTGCTCTGTTTTTCCGAGTGTGTGAGGGTACCGGAGGCCCAATCGGGGGGAAATGGGGTTGTGTTTCCGAGATTGCGAGTTCAAAACAGCTTTTTTTCGGCATTTTGCCAAAAAAATACAATGAAAAACGTAACAAACAACAGCAACAACTCAAATATAACAAAAACAAAAAGTACAATAACCGATCACCACGAAATTCAAACGAAAGCGCAACTCGCATACAAGGCTGATGCACTCCTACTGATGCGATTAATGCGACTATCGAGTGATCACAAGATGGCCCGCCGATTATTTTATGTCCCAGCCTTATTCTAAGGTCCCAGCCTTTGAGTATACTCAAAGGTCCCACCTCTATGTTTTTCTCACGTTCCGTTACACGCATTCCGAAACGCATAGGTTTAATATTAAAAATATATTTTTTATTTTCTATTCCAGTAAATTAAACAAAATGATACTGTTTTTATTTTTGGAATTTGTGATGTTGTATAACGATGCCGCAGGATGCCGCATTTAAATGAAAAAATAAAACAATTAAATTATTTTACATTGTCAAACATAAAATGCGTAGTTCAGGAACACGATGAAGTGTCACAGGGCTCTTCTTAGCTGAAATGGACTATAATCTATTAGAAAGAAGGATGTAAAGTTCGACAATTTCATTAAAATTCACGACTTACAGCTGGCGGCACGAAAGTATGGTGATGACCGTTATTTTTGCGCACTTGTAAGACTTTCTATGAAAATTGGTTTTCTGCGCACTCAAGGTTAAGTATTCTGTGCTCAAGGTCATAACCGCTGTTTCGTGCCGAAGACTATACATCACCTTAAGCTATAGTTTCATACCAAACACTATTAAGTATTCTGTGCCAAAACTCAAGATTTAATCTCAGCGGAAGTTCTTATGTTTTGATTCCGTTGCGAGTAATGGCGAGTTTCAAAATATGCAGTATATTTTGAAACTCGCCACTACTACACTAAATTACAAATAATATTTGTAATAGGGTATTTGACAAAAAAAAAATATGTGTTTAATCAAAAGACCTCTCAATTTAAGAAACATTATTGAAAGAATTGCTTGATTCTAAGAAGGGTAAATTGGTCATCAGTAATGTCGGCTCAAAATGTCGACACTGCCTCTACTCTTTTGGATACTACAATATGTACATCTGTCAAAAAATATACCAGTAAAAAAATAATCTGCCGTACAAAGTGTATACTAAAACCGTGGATGACACCTGGTCTTTAAGATGCACCAAACACAAAGACAGACTACATCTTGACAGTAGAAGGAATCCGACTGATAGTGTGAAGGCATTAGTGTATAAAAGATACAGAAATTTCCTCACGGACCTATTACATCGTCCTTAAAAATGAGTTATGAGACCAGCAGAACTTACAAATGGAAAAAACAACCCTAAGGAACTTTGGAAATGTATTAAGAGGATAAGTAATGCTAAAACCAAATCAAATTCTGCAACTGAACTAGTCAAAGTCAGGTTAAATATCCGAGACTCTGCAAACTACTGCAATGAATACTTTGCAAACATTGGTGATAGCCTTGCAAACCGGCTTCTCTCGCAAAAAAAACTGTACGCAAGAAGACTTACTAAGGCGAACTCTTCTCGGGTCACCTACTCCGTTCTCGTTCTTTTTGCAACCAACTGATGCATCTGAGGTTAATCATGTATAATGCAACTAAAAAACGATAGCGCTGCTGGCCTAGATGGTATTAGTCCCAAATTACTTAAAGCTATTAAACCAGTAATAATCACCCCTCTGACACACGTTCTAAATCTCAGCATTGGGTCGGGTACTTTTCCTAGTAACTGGAAGAGATCAATGGTCGTGCCTATCTATAAAAGTGGTGATAAGAAGAACCCCAGAAAATTATAGGCCTATTTCGCTCTTGGGTATTTTTTCTAAGATATTGGAGAAAATAGTCAACAAAACGTTTGCAGAAATACCTTGAACAGAATTCACTATTGTCACCTAGGCAATTCGGTTTTCAGACACAAAATGTCTACAGAAGATGCTGTAAATACCCTGGTTGAGTCTGTCGCTGATCACCTGGAAGGGAATCGTAAATGCATTGGCGCGTTTTTTAGACTTAGCAAAGGCCTTCGATACCGTTCCAGTGGAACTATTGCTAAAAAAACTTGAAAATATAGGAATTCGGGGATTGCCACTGGAATGGTTTCGAAGTTACCTCACTGATAGGCGTCAGTGCGTCAGGCTGGACCAGGTGGTGAGTGACGAGCTTCCGATAAGGTTCGGTGTACCTCAAGGCAGTGTTCTGGGTCCGACATTATTTAACATCTTCTTAAATAATATTCACGAGGTGTTGCCCCCGGATGCTGAAGCTATTTGTTACGCGCGGATGATACGGTTGTTCTGTTTAGTGACAAATCCTGGGAAGGTGCTATCCTTAAAGCCGAACAGGGCCTGGGGGTTCTCAAAGGCTGGCTCGATGGGAATCTTTTGACTTTAAAACGCATCCAAGACAAAATACCTGTGTTTCCATAAAACTAAGTCTTCAGCGCCAAAACTTCCCTACAGTTCTTCGTCTACATTATGATTGCGATCAAAGTATTTGCTCATGCCAGATAATCGACAGGGCAAGTGACATTAAATACCTGGGGATAGTCGTGGATGAGAACCTGTCGTTCAAAAAACATATTGGTGCTACAGCAGCTCGTATCAGAAGCTTATTTATGTTATGAAGTTACTCAGGAGCTCGGCTGATTTAGAAACTCTTCGTCTGGTCTATACGAGTCTTGGGGGATCTCTCATCAGCTACTGTATCCCTGTTTGGGGAGGATCCGGTGTTACTGCCATGCTGATATTGGAAAGAGCTCAGCGTGCTGTACTAAAAACAATGTGTGGCAAACCATACCGGTTATCCTACAATAGCCCTCTTCAAGGAAACCCAAGTTCTAAGCGTCCGCCAGCTTTATACCCTGAAAACGTGTTTAAAAGACCCATCGCAAGGTTTTGAATAGTACTATGTATCCCGACTTGTGCAAAAAAAGGGTTTTTAAAAATACCTACTGTTTCTGTTAAAACCGCCTTCGCACAAAGATTGCCTTGTTACATGTCACCCTCATATCTACAACAGAGTTGCAAAGAAATGCAACATAAAAGACCTCACTGTTGGGCAAGCAAAAAAGTCAATCTCCTCCTTGCTCCTATCTATGAACTACCAACAAACAGAGAGCCTAATAAGCCGTTTAAAATAAATAATTATAATTAATAATATAGAGTGACTTGCAATACAAATCATCCGTACACACACACACACAAAAACACACGCACTCAACCACACACGCACAAAAACACACTCAGCCACACACACACAAACACATCCACACCCAACACGCTCACAACCATACATGCATATTATTAAGCTAATACGAACAGGCATTTAAATTTTAAATTTAATCAACCTTTACAAATGGTTAGTTTTTAGTTACCTACATGAATAGATTTATATAATTTTAAAATTTTTAAGTTGTTTACTTTTCTAACTTAAACGTGAAAACTTAAAACATCTGTCGCATCTTGTCTAGTAGTAGGTGCCCAACGATACAGGGTTATCCTAGTGTGGGACCTACGGTCTGATCTCCTGTATGTTACACTTATTTTATTTTAATTTAGTTAGCTTAAGTTTAAAGTGCCATAATGTAACAATTATCTTTAATAAATTATTCTTATTCTTATTCTTATTCTTATTCTTATTCTGATTTGAATCACCTGAGATATCACAACTTAAAAGCACATATTTTGGGCAAGCCCAAAAACGCTCTATACAAATGGCTACAGGCAAGTGACGTCACACGCTTGTTCTTGTATGCGCGTCTAGTAAATTTTGTTGGTAGCTATATCAAATGTTTCGTTTAAGTAAATGGTTTCATAATAAAAGTTGTGGAAAATGTACGGGTAGTTGAAGTAATGATACAATTATTTTTTTTAAATTGTATACTTTAAAATGGACTTGCCCATGAACTTTGAATGCTCATAAAACCAGCTAGACGTTATATTTTTAACTAAAAAATGTTGGCCATTGGTTCTCATTTACCAGTATTTTGGAAAAGTATAAATATTTTTTACTATATCGAAATTAGTCAAATACCCTATTTAGTACCTACTTCTTGCCCACGCCACAAAAGTAGTTCAGTTAGTTATTGTCAAGAAGTAAAAAAAAAATGTCGGTTAAAATTTTAAGTTTATGATCTAAAGCACTTCAAGGTGTCTACCTCTAAGTATTGATTGGTAGAATAAAATTACCAAAGTTACTTTTTTTAGGTACGATTCCAATCAAATTATAAAAGATTTTGAATGCAATGCAGTGCTGTGGCGTAATAGGGAATATGCACTTGAAACAGATATGGGTATTATACTTTTTTTGGGTACCTACATGCATTCTATTTTATTTATTTATTTATTTATTGGATTATCAACATAAAATACAGCACTGACAATTAAAAATTATATTAAAATTGCAAACTAAGTGTCTTACTAAGGCTAACTGATTTTAATAATAGATAATCACAGCGTGCATTGCATACAATATAATTTCATTAAGGATGTCAATAAAAATAAATATCAATGAATAGTACTTAATCAAACATGATAAAAAATTTTGAATCCTCTTTTCATCATATCTGTATAAATATTTGCTTTTTATTTCTTTTTGGATGTAAAAATAATTATAGAAAGTGCAAAACAATGTAGACAATTGAAACGAAGCGTACCTACATCAAATAAATCACCTTTATTCTCATTTGAATTACCTGAGATATCACAACTATAGAGCAGATATTTTGGGCAAGCCCAAAAACGCTCTATACAAATGACTATTGAAGTGTGACGTCACAACTTAGACTCCTGTGTGCGCGTCTAGTGTATGGCGCGCTATGTCCATTGTAGGTGGAATGTCATTGCTTGAAGGTTTTAATATTTCGTTCGTTTCGTTTTTCTTTTAAATACGAACTTCTAAGGAATGGACAACTTGCCAGCTTCTGTTTTCCCAGAGAGCTACAATTGCCCTTCGTGGAAACTGTTACTTATATGAATCGGCAAAATAGTACGCTCATGAGAAAAAATAATATTGCATAAACTTATTGACATTTTACTTTTATTATGTTATACCTATTGTTTTATTTTTATCCAAATTTAACAAAAGCTAAATAGTGAGTAGATATAAGTCATAAATACAGTAAATAGTTTTTTGATTTTTATTAATGGGAAGTTGTCAACTCGTTGTAAAATTTTGTACACAATCCCCATTATCAACTCGATTGGCATTCAATGGGGATTTGTGGACAAAATTTTACAACCAGTTCACTAATCCCCATTAATGGGGATTAAGTGGAATAACCAATGAACACGTAGGTACCTACACAAAAACAGTGAATTAACACGTACATTATTTAGCTAACCAGCTTGCATGCTTACAGTTATATACAATACAATTGTACACTTTGTACGTTCAACGAACATTATTTTGATAAAAAATGATCAGTTTTTATTAAGGTGACACTGCGCAGAGATAACACGAAATTGGGTCAATAGAATACAGAAAGAATAGAAACTTGATGAAAAATATGACAATAGCTACTAAAGGACATTTAAAAAAAAATTACATTAAGATTAAGCGGGAGTATCTCATAAATTCAGTTCAACTACGCTTTAATCTTACTGTTTGTTGACGACTGGCTGTAATGCAACCTTATTTTAAATTATTTATCTTTGCTTTGTCGAAGTGTCCAAGGTTGTCGTTGATTAGTATCAAATTGTTTGTATTTATTTTCACGAAATTCGTTTTTGTGTTTTTTGTTCCCGTTTACAAGTGTAGTCTCTCATATTCATCGCCATTTACTACATCATCGAAGTGGCTACTGGAACCGAGCGCGCTACTCGTGTTCCCACGCAGCGCACGAGCCGGTTCCAGTTCGCACCCGCCGAC